>JBCJKH010048418.1:6510-18190 GCA_039877255.1 Loriculus beryllinus
CGGTGTCTAAGGAGAATGTGTACATTCCGGTCACTGCATATTGTGAAGAAATCCTTCATGAAACGGGCAACAGCATCATAAAACACTGAAGCTGCCTCTGAAATGATCATATAGTTAAGTTTTAAAAACAAAACAAAACACTCTCCAAAGTACCCCAAAGCCTGGGAAGCTTTATTTCAGCAATTTGAAGGTACAGCCTTAAAATAAATCATTGCTAACTTCAGATAAAATAAAACAAATTGGCATTAAACTGGGACAGCATGAGATTAGCATTCATTTAATCACATTGGTCTTGAGATTGTTTCACTAGTTCAGTTTAAATCAGCATCACGCAAAGTCCAAAGTGCTTTAAATTTACAGGGGGAAAAAAACCCAGAAATGCACATTTGCCCTAAAGAGCATATTGTTGGGCTTCATCTGCACATAATCCTGTACCAGGTGAACTGAAAGTGTATTTTTAGATTAATTTTGTTAGCTGTGGTATATTAATTTTGTTAGCTCTGGTATTGTATCCATAAATCTATGACCTGCATCTCATTCATTCTAATGCTTTTTGCACTACTTTGGCAATAAAAAGTAGTCCTGAAACAGGAAGCAGGTATAATTGAAGTCAATGGAATACGTCATATGCTTACAGCATTTCAGCACCTTTGAGTGCTGGATAAAAGTGCAAAGTGACATAGACCAGAGCACCACTGTGCTACACACTGTGTATATATAAATGGTCCTGGCCTGGTGGAACTTAGAAGAAACAGAAAATGGCTACATCTTAAGTGGGGAGCACCAGGAAATAGTATGAGATTAGAAATTCTTGCTGCTTGATTCAGCTAAGTAACAATTAATGGAAAAGGGCAGGGAGTAAAAGATTAAAGAAATGTAAATAAACATAATACATGGCATGCAATTCCTTCCACATTTGAAGGGCAGGCCAGAAAAATCATTTGCACATCTGTGCTCAGAATTACACAGCTCAAGCACCTTTAAGTAAGCTTGAACATCTTCCATAGAGCTCAGAAGAGAACAGTTGCAAGACAGGAGAAGGCAGTGCCCCATGGGATTCTGCGAAGCAGCAACTGTGGCTCAGCAGTCTCCATGGCAGAAGAACCTTGATCTCTATAGTCCAAACTTTGTAGATAGGACATGAGCACCTGAGAATCAATATCTACCCATGCTGTTGGAAAACAGTAGAGTAAAAATACAGTTTTATCAGTAGAAACAGTTTATGTTCATCCAACGCTAAAAAATGTCTAATATAGCTGCATTATCATGTTCAGCATCATTGCCAGACTGACAACAGGTTCTGTCTTTGAAATTAAACCCATGGATTGTTACAAGAGAAAGTTTGAAAATACTATGATAAACTCTGGGACCAAGCAACACAGCAGGTTATTTACATCTTCTTTGAGCAGATCAAAAAAGGGGACATGATTTTCATGAGCATTTCTGTATGATCTATTTTTTCCCACCACCTCCTATGCACTGTAACAATGCATTTGGTAAAGTAGGTGTTCATCCCATACCTCCTGATCAAATTTTGTTTACCGCTTTCTTTCCCAGACTTCGTATTCGTGATGACCTCCATAGAGATGCATTCAGTCTCCGTTAAAAACAAAGCGGGGGTGGTGACGGGTGTACTAGGGAAAGGAGAAGCCGGGTTGGCAGCTGTGCCCTCCAGTCCAGCAACACATCGCAAACCTTTCCCTTTCATGGAGCTTACTGATACATCTTGACCTTAGGAAGGAAATGAATCAGAGGTGGGACGACCCAGTTCCATTTAGTCACACCCAGCTCAGCTGCAGCCTTGCTTCTAAATCAGTTCTGAATTGCAGCCAATTAAAGAGGGGTGGGGTGGGGTGGGGGGGGGTGGGGGGGTGTTGGGGAAGAAGTGTATCTTAAACCTGCTGGAAAAGGAGGTAGAGTCTGCCCTCTATGGCTCAACCGCACCTGCCTGTAACAGTGCAAAATTCAGGCAGCTACAGAGCCCAGCCTACTTTGCCCCTAAACTGCAAAACGGGCTGAGGCCAATTTTAGCCATCTGCAATGTGCTGGGATTTCATCGGCTTCTTTAGTGTGTTTACACAGGGTGTTTGAGCCCCTTTCTTAAACTGCTCTTTGCAGCTCCTCTTCTGCACCTTAATCCCATTTCTGATCAGACTTCTGGATCAGGCCAGCAAGCAAAATGCCCTTTGACTGAACCCTTAGCTGGAAACATTAACGTACTATAAAAGCTATTGTCTTGAATGATTGGGTGTCCTAAATCACATAAAACAAGTTTAATAATTTCAGAATAAAAATTAATAATAACCACTGTGGGGGCTTAACATGGTAGCATCAGAAGCCTCAGCGAAGGATCATTAAAGAATGAAAAGTGATTGGATATGTCTGAGGTTTTGAAAGACTTCCTTTCTTCCTGTGGCAGATGATCACAGCAGCACTGAACCATGACACAGGTATCATTGCTAGAGATAGAAGGAATTAATTTTCACCAAATTAAACAAATATATGGCTGATTCTTAATGTCAAAAAAGCTCAAGAACTTAAAGCTTTTTTGCATTCAGCTCAACAACAATAATGCTAGTAATATAATATAACTTGCAGTGATGAGAAACAATTTACATTCTAAATGATGCTAAATTTGTGGGCAGCTTTATGGGTTGGCTAGCAATGCAGGGGAGTCATTTTCAGCCAATTCAAAATGGCATAATGTTTCAAAACATGACTGAATGTCCTGCAACCTAAAGTCAATAGAAAATTTTTGGTATCTTGCACTGTTTCATCTTTGAAGCCTTTTGTTTAACTCACTAGTTTGTTGCATTCTGACTGTATTAAGAATATGGTAATGTTTTAAGCAACATATCAACATTTTGTATTATTCTCATGCAAAAAAAACATGCAATAACTGAGGTGCATTTGCTGAAATCTTACCATCAGACTTATCACCTAAAGAAGAGTCAGACTATGTGTTCACATGTGTTTTAATTTTATTTACCTTGTATGAACTCTATATTTCTAGGGATCTAAATTAGCACTTTGTTTCTTGGTTAGCAACTGATAGAAGAGACTTTACACCCCTGTGATGCCTAAAGTTACAAATGATTAATTCTCAAATTCATTGCCTGGTAAAAGGGTGATGTAACTGTTCCCAGAATGCATCTACATCTATTTTTGGAAGCATTAAGAGGATATATGAAAATGTATGGAAATGCAGAGGCATGGATAAGGAACAGTGACTTGACCATCAGTCATACTCCCGAACATATCAAGACCCTTAAATGTAAGAGTGTGGGTGAGGAAAAATGACTGCACATTGGTGTCAAGTGGTACCCTCTAGCTATTACCAAGAAGTGGGGGCTGAGGCAGCTTCCGTAAATTCACCTCCTGTTTATCCCACTCCTTGTTTATTTTTGGAGTCTGCATTGCTTGAGGCTGTAACCGGGGATGTTGAAAAGGAACTGCCAGATTCAGAGCAGTTTTCCCAACTGAAAGGGTCATGCTTGCCAGTTATGGAAAGTCAGAGCTAAGCCGGGGAAACGGAGAGCTGTGGGTGTCTGCACCTCCTGATTCATTGACCTTGAGGGGAGGTGCTACAGGTCAGTACAAGTCAGAATCACAACCTTACAGGTTAAGCTGAAGGCAGAAGATGGTGCTTTTCCCCAGGCAGTTGCAGCATCAAGGAGTGATATCTGCTTTTTGAGATGGGTCCTGTGGAAAGAAGATGAAGCAGTGATTCAGTCACCCTCAGCACCCAAAATGATGCCATCAGTATAAGGTGAGTCATGAACAGATGATGTCGGCATACTCTCTGAGCCACTGCCTGCTACCACAAACATCCAGAGACTGCAAATCAAGGAATTAATCTTTCCTTTGATTTTAAGGAACTATCTGTATATTTTTCCTGTTTTCCTACAGAGTGGAACATCAACTGTTACCATTCTGACACTTTTGAAGTCCTAAGCTTGTGTCTGAATTTGAGCACACACAGACGAATTCTGATGAGAAATATATCTGTCACCATTTCCTAAACTCTTAAGTTACACAATTCCTACTTTCAGAATTTCCAGACATCTGACAGTGAAAAGATCCAGCAACGACCATGCTGTACTTTACATGAGGAAGTGAAATCAGCTAACTGCTACACTGTCAAAAAGCAAGTAAATTGAGAGGGGCCACATCAGCTGTCTCGCATTCAGCATATAGAGATCCCGGAGTCTAAATTTGCTTCAAGTACTTGTGGGTAAACAAAAGTTTGGGTTTGATGTTAAAAATATTTAATGAATTCAATGAATAATTTTGCTGTAAATATTCCTGTGAAAGGTTTAGCATTAAATCAACAAGTGTCTCCTCCAGAGGTCAGTATTTTACAGGTCTGTCTTCATGCTGTGTTATTTCATCACATGATTACTGACTGTATTAATTCGACTGGTTATTTTGATGGGTGGATCTCCTCTATTTCCCACTTAATTAACTGATTTTCAGACAATCACAATTGTGGCTGTTACTCTCTCAAATTCCTGATTAGCATATCTGAACTTTGTGATACATTTACCTGTTTTTAATGGATTCTATAGATTAAGACCTAATTGAAAAATAATAATTACATTTGGAGATGCTTTTCTTTTCACCATTTTGAATTTTCTTGGACTTCAAGAGAAAGATCAGTGCAACAAGAGAGGCTGAGAGCTGCTAGGATCTACATTTAGATCTAACCTTTTGCATGTCACAAGAACAGTCTCAAGTACCTGCAGAGCCGTCCTGAATTAGTATCAACCATCAGAATTGTTGAGCCTTGCACTACTTGAGGTAAAAGCAACTTTTCTGCAAACTTCTGGGGAATCCAATACAAAACCTGTTTGTTTCACTGGAACAGCTGAAGTATGGAATAAACTGAGTGGACATGTTTCATATTCTTAATAAGCTAATGGGAAGAGAGAGATTTGGGAAGACACTATGAACCACATATACTGTGCAGGGACAGTATAATAAGATTGAAAAATTCCTAGATTTTTCAGATAATTTCTCATTTTCATTTTCTTATAGTCAACACTTTCTTCAGGTTAAACCATTACACAAGCAAAAGAAAACATTTCTTATGAAATAATGAAGGTTGATCTACCAAGCATAAAGAAATTATAGGGAACATGTCCTCTAGAGTTTGTCCAATTTAATATTTAAATCTGTGATAAAATTTCGCAAAATATGAGACTGTGTTCTAAAAATAAAATCTACACATGACCAAAGATACCAAATGATTTCAGACTTGTATATATTTTTTTTTTTATAATGTCATATTTGACTATAGGCCAATAGACTATGGACAGAAAGGCCATTGCAAATGGTAAGTTACTTTCTCTTAACATTTCCACCCAAACCTTAACTAGCATTACAGCTTTGTGTGTTCACAATTTAAAATTCAATCCCTTAAATTATTTAAAGTTAAAAACATTTTAGTTTGTTATTGGTAGAACGTGCAAAAAACCCACACACTCACATACTCTTAGTTGGCTTGTTTGAGTTGATGAAGTGCAACTCATTCAACCAGAATAATCTGACTACTAACACCATAGTTCAAGAGACAAGATGAGAAAGAATTCCGCAAGCCTGGTTTCACAAATATTTTCCTTTTTCCTAAACAGCAAAGGAAACATAACTTTACAAAAGCCATCAGAACAAGAGTAGTTCTCCAAGACTGGGATTTTAAGCAAGTTTACAAGAAGTTTTGCAACACCTTGCATGTTCTCTGAACCATACCAGTGTTTCTAGAAGACTATTTACGTATACCCTTGCTCAGGTATCAATTTGCAAGATATGATTAATTTATAATGACTGCAACACAGTAAAATGGTAGCCACAAAAGGTTCCCATCTGCAGCCAGGAATTGCTAAAAATATCCAGACAGCTCCTTACCTGCCTCCAAATCTCATTTAGGTGTTAAAAACTGAACTGTGCATTTTTAGGCATGGGTGAAGTGATTGAGCAGTTTCTGTGAAAGCACCATATACTCCAGTAAAAATTATCTCAGGGAGAAAAAGCAGAAGTTATTGTGTGAAAGAGCCCAAGCATAATTAGCAAGAAAGAAATCAAGGGGCTTTTTAGGAATCCCCAAAAGGAGTCTATCCTCATCAAGAAACAGCAAACTGTTCATGACTTTACATCTGGAATATTTTTATTTCCTACCAAATGGAGAAAAATGTCCCACAACAGTAACACCTAAGTTTTGGTACAGCAGAAAAATAAAGCACAACATCGCAGAGGTCTTGATTCTATGTTATATTAAACATCACAGTTACTTTTACTGTAAACACTGTCATAGGCAAAATTTACCAAGACAGTCTTTCCATACACGAATGATCAAAGACAAAATTCTAGTTCTACTGATAGAGTTCATTATGCACACAGTATATGTACAGTGCAATTGAAGCTCCCTTCATCAAAGAAAAGTCTGATTCCAAGATGAGGATTCAGTCTTACAGAGCAGTTTTCACAGTCAGGTTGGGGGTCCCAACTTTCATGCAGAATAGAACAGGAAGTATATAACAGGGTATATAATTAAAATGTTAAGGTGGAATTTAAGCAGGGAGTAACTACCAAAGCTGAAAATCAAAGACACTTAATACCTTTGGTTTTAGTAAAGAAATTCACCATGTAGCAATTACTACAACTCATCAGAACCTTAGCTTACTTATTGAAACAAGCCATAGGCAGCTTTAGTGAACCAGCAACCCTTTCCATCATCTTTTGCTAACCATCTCATGCAGTTCTTTATTCTGTACTTAAAAAGCTCACAGATTTACTAGGGCCTTGGCTCATCCTAAGCAAAGCTGACTTCTTTTTTATTTAATGGTAACTTCTGTGAATACTCTTAATGAAACTGCTTCTCTTTTAGATATACATAACGAAGACATGGCCAGTTATCCAGCTAGTGAAAGGTAACAACTGGAACTGTTTGCTAAACAATTCTGTTTTCTATCATAACATTTTGCAGAAGGCATCCAATTTGTTTGATTTCTTGAAAGATATTCTGTCATTTTCATATGTATTTTTTTTAAATTTTGTTTCCATGGGGAAGCCTTAAAAACCGTCTTTGTAAGATTCTGCCTTCAGAATGAAACCCAGAATTAAAATACAGTGCTTTTCTGGGGAAATTTCGTTTGGTAAATAAAAGCGACTGAGAACCACATATACACACACACAGCCAACTCTCTCTCACAATGCCTAGTATCTCTTACAGACAAATAAAGCAAGGCTCAGAAAAATTATGCAGTTCACCAAAGTTTAATGAGCAAAATAAGAAACAGAATCCATGTGTCACAGGTTCACAGTTCCACAGTCAGAATAGCATTCTCTTGTTTACAAGGTTCATAAACATCCATTTAAGCCTCATGTCACTTAACTAGCCACTTTTTAAGCACCTCTCTGACAAAGAGATGTAAAACTAATAAATAACTGATTTTGCTGTTGCTTCTTGCCTGTTATTAAACTAGCTTGTACACTGAATGTCTATCACTAAAGTCCAGATTTTTTTGATATTTAAAACAGTTTGAAAACTTTGAGGGTGCTTTATCTATGGGCTTACAAATCTTTCTCTACAGTGGTATTTTTTTTTCTAATCCAGCATTAAGTTTCTTAACTCTTTTTCAACAACCCTTCTTATTTGGTTAGATCACTATTTGATTTCTTGTAAAGATAACAGAATCCACTTTGTATAGTGGATTTTCACTGTTGGTTTGACTAATCCCACTGAAGACGGCAGTGAAAGTCCCACCAATTTCTCACCCCAAATGCTGACTGCAGTACAGCATGACCCTCAAACTCACTGGCAGTGGAAGCCCATACTTTGGAGCAGCCCAGAAAGCTAGCAGAAGCCAGGTGGAGTTTGGTCCTCAGAGCCACTAATTCAGTTTTGGAGCCAGAACTCCCTTATAAGAAAAATACAAGCTATTGGTGCTATTTCTTGCCTGTCAGGCAGATAAGAACATCTGGATTTAGTCACAAAGAAGCTGTACTACCTTGCAGTTCAGCCTTTACTGACAGTTTTCTTCCAGAGAAGGAAGATAAAACTGCCTGTGTGAGAATTCCCCTGGGGTTCACTTCAGTGGCAATAAAAATGGCACTCATCTTTTAAATGGCTGAAATTGAGAGTAGGAAAGAGATCTATCACCAAAACCGTGCCTGAAGGTGACCACAAAGTCATCTACTCTTCTGTCAGGAGTCAAACAACATGGCCTTTTCACTCTTAGTCCATCCAGACCCTAAGGACTTTACTGATAGAGCAGCACTGTGACAGGCTTTCTAGTCACATTTCATCCTACGAAAGGAGAATGATGAAGCATTGAGCAGTCATTTGGCAGTAGACTAAAAAAACTTGTCTAAAAGAACCTGTAAAACATTGCCTCATGAACACAAGGAAATGTCACAAGGGCAGTTCTGGGAGAGCCAGCTTTTGTTATGACTGTCTTATCTCAGACATGTCACTGATAATCTATAGTTGTCCCATCTTCATTGGTACTACATCAATTCACATCAACTAACAGTCTTATTATTTATTCTGAAGTAGGATTTTTCTCCATTCAAAAAGCCATCTGGAGTTAAATGCCAGTTAAACATGGAGAACAAAGTGGTATGACTCTTCAGAACAGCAGCTCATGGTAAACAAAACAAACTTGTTTAAGTACATTTCTCAGATAAGAACAGTTTCAACTTTTGACTAAATCTGTGGTGTCTTAATGTTCTTTAAATAGCAGAAAAATGGCACTGCTACTGCAGCATAGGCAGCACTCAACACCTGCAAGACTTCAATGTGAGATTGAACCCTATAAAAGCTTTGAAATCTCCACATTCCCTCAATTTCTCCAGAAAAAAAAGAAAAAATGGCAAGATCCTGTTGCGCAAGCAGGTCTAAATATTCCTTATAGAAACCAGTAGCACATGCTTAACTTGATCAGTGTATCTCTCCCCCTGTCTTCTCCCACTGTGCTGTTCACGTTGTATAACAAAGCAATACTATACTCTTAATAGACAAAAATATTTCTGAAGAACCCGGAAGCACCTAAATAAATACATGTGCATTGGGTAAGAATGCAGCACGTACATATAAAATACAACTTTTTCAAATTCTTAGTCACCATTCTTGTTCATTCATAGAATCTTAAAATCAACCAGGTTGGAAAAGACCTTCAAGATCAGCAAGTCCAACCTTTACCCCAGGACTGCCAAGTCCACCACTAAACCATGTTACTGAGGGCCGCTACAGGGTTTGTGAACATTTCCAGGGAGATTCCACCACTTCCCTGGGCAGCCTGTTCCAATGCCTGAGCACCCTCTTGGTGAAGAAATTGCTTCTAATATTCAATCTAAACCTCCCCTGGCACAGCTTGAGACTGCTGCCTCTTGTTCTATCACTTGTTACTTGGGAGAAGAGACAGATCACCACCTCATTACAACCTCCCTCCATAGACAATGTCCACAGCCTTTCCCTCATCAACCAGGCAGATCACCTTATCATGGGAGATCAGGTTGGTCAAGCAGGACCTGATTTCATGAACCCATGCTGACTGGGCCTGATCCCTCCATTTTCTCGCATGTGCTTTATCATCTCACTTAGGATCATCTGCTTCATGACCTTCCTCAGCACTGAGGTCAGGCTGAAAGGCCTGTAGTTCCCAGGGTCATTCTTCCTGACTTTATTCAAATAGCAGTTACTCATTGCCACTTGTATATTATGCTTAGATTACAGTAGTAATCTAGAAGTCATAGATGAGACAAAGATACTCTTGTTAAGAGGAAAAGAAATACATAGGAGACAAGATGATTGGAAACCGAGGCCCAAGTTCTGTGCAGAAAACTGGTATCTCCTAGCACGTGACTTTCAGGGTCTACCACTGTTCTGTCACAACTAAATATGACACATGCCTGTCAATTCTTTTGTATTGAAAGTTGACAAGAAGGTGAATGATCATGTTCTTACTGCAGGAAGTGTAATTTCTCAAGTCTGTCTCAAAACAAACCTCAAAATATATCTATAGCCAGCAATATGTGGAGAAACCTAGACTGAAAATCTCCAAAGTAAGCCTGGTAATTGTCTTATTATATTAATGATAGACCATCACATGGGCATTTGTCTACTCTTGCATTCCTGGTTCTAAACCAAACAACTACCAGGAAAGGCCAGATAGTAACATTGAACAGAATAGTGACTGCTGGAGACTGAGATGAAGTCTGGTAGAAGTGATTGGCAGCCTGTACTTATAAATGGGAAAATAAGCTCCAAAGTGACTAAGCTCCAAAGTGAGAAAACAATCCCCATAAGACCTATTAAAAGATGAAGAAATTAAAGGTCTACCAGAACAAATCAATTAGATAATGAAACTCTGGAACTAGATCAAAACTGAAAAGGGGAGGAAGGAAAAAAAGGGGGAAATGAGATCAAATAACAGCTGTGGGATACAAGCTGCAGAAATTAGAACTGATTGAATACCCTCAAGTCAGGCCCAGAATGAGGCAGCATCTGGCAGATAGAGGGAGAAGAGTGGTGGGAAACAGAACAATAGGAGTAGAGAGTTTGGGAAAGTTGGTTGGATGATATTGCATACCAGAGTACTCAGATGGTCAAACTGCACAGACATATTCAGGCTCAAATGTACCCAACACATTTTGGAAGCAGAAAGTAAACCTTATAAGAGCAGGAAGATAAGGAAGTGAAAGGCAAGGAATTATTGAGATATGAATCAACAAGATAACATGAAACCAGGATGGAGACACTTTCAATATTAAGTGGGATAATATTCATGCCCAGAAGGATTAAAGTTTTATAGTGATGTTACAAGAAATACAACAAACATGGTCTGCTGTATATAAGAACTGACTTTCCTTAGAGTATCACATTTGTTGTTGCATAGTCTAATTTCTATTGCCTCAAGCCTGGTTCATTTTACTTTACTGTGGAAGTTTGTGAGAAAGCATTCAGAATCTATTTTCTGTCTTCTTCTTACAGAAGGTATGTTGCTGATGAGGGGGATGGTACCATGTCACATGCTCAAGAATTATTTTCCAAAGAGATATGTTGTCCCAGTTACTTAAAGATACTCAGATACCTACTCAGATGCATCACAGAACCTCTTTTATAAGCTAGGCTGCCTAAATTCTATGAAAATTTTAGTGAAATAAAGACTATGAATGGTTAACTATTTTTAAATAGGACTTTGGATGACAAACTATCTAAATTTCCTTAAAAATTTATAATCCAATAATTTTCTAAGATGAGAATAAATTCTGACTTTCTAACAGGTTAGATGCAACTTTCATACAGGAGTCATCTGTGTTTACAGAATGAGCTGAAATAATCTTGAAGTATAATTTCATAAAACAACAAAGCTAATACAGTCATAGCATAATAGCTGGCATCATCCCTTCCTTTTCTTTTCAATTTACTGCCCATTTTTATCCAGGATTAACAGAGGAATAGAAAGATTCAAAGACACAAGTTTCAGAAGTAGCAGGAGAAAGAAAGTGAAAAAAAGCTGTATTGATGCCCTTGTATGTGGGTGGAGTACGAACTTGAGTTAGCATTCCCGTTCTGTGAGTCTTCCCATGGGACATCATGATCAGCCGTAGCATACACTGTTTCTTGCCCAAACTGTGGAAAGAAGATAACAGGAGGAAAAGAGGGGTCCTGAGTTACCAC
>JBCJKH010048418.1:20799-36744 GCA_039877255.1 Loriculus beryllinus
CTTCCTATAGCACCTACCACATGAGGTCATGGAGAGCTCTGCACTCATTATGACACCCCTATGAAGTGTTACCTTGACAGATGGAGATCCGAAAACCAAAGGCTGCATGATTAAGGTGATGTTACAAATTAATACTAGATCTTACAGCTTCCCAAAGCAACTCTTTAACCAGTAGATCAGATTTCTCCCACCATTGTACTGGAAGAAGAAGAGCTCTTGTTTTGTCCTTGTTTCCTAAACATTGTCACTGAAGAGCTTTCATAAGACAGTGACAGTAAATTAACTTGGGCAGTATTAAGACCACAGCAAATTACTGAGTGCTTTACAGCCTTCGTTCATTGCATTTAAAGAGAAGGGTGATTCAAACATGGTATAAATGACAGGCAAAACAAGTTTCTGTAGACTCAGACAGATCAATAGCAAATAAGGCTTTCTGAGCAGGTGGCATGGTATCTGATAAGAGCAGAGAAAAAAAAAAAAAAAGAAGTAAAAAAAAAAAGAAAGTTAATATGTGAGCCTAGATCTTGATAATCCATTTTAACAGTGCTAAAATACCCTTCCCAAGGCCTGATTCTCCATTTTTCATAAAAGCAAATTCTTGCATTACTAACAAATGCAATTTAATAATAAGCTTCACAGCACAGGGTGTTTCTTCTAAAATGCCTGGCATTGATATAAAAAAGCTGCATCATAAATTCAGACTCTCTTAAACAGCAGTAACTTGCTATAGGACAGCAAATATCTGTCCTATAATTTCAAAGAAATGCTTGAAACAGGAGCTGACTGAAAATTCAAATCAACTCTCTTTCATGAGAAATAATTAAATGAACCTTCAAATACTGTTTTCATTCTGGGGCAAAAATGAGATTTTTCCTTCTCAAGTTCCTGTCTCCCACCAAAGAAAAGTGGTGTATGGGTATTTTACTTATAGTACCATGAAGGAAAACTACCACCTTCTGGTTCTTTCTTCTGCACTGCAAGTAACCATCTGTATCTTCCAAGGCTATGCTCAGAGGCTGGGATGCTGCCAGACAAATATGTATTTGGTATTAATGAGCAAAATCCTGCTTTCAGTGTTAGAATAGACAGAATCAGAGCATATGAATACGGACAGAATCAGGGCCTGAGATAAATCACAGGTCCAGTTTGTTTATAATGAAGGACATGGCTGCCTGCAGGACTCTTCCTGCTGTCTTCATTTAGCCTGGCAAGCTTACTTTAACAGCTTGCTGAATCACAGTGTACTTGCTTATCTCTGAGCATGAGCGCGACTGACTTATGGGAAGCTGCATGACTGAAGTTAACCATGTACCTAAAAATCCTTTCAAGTAGGTCTTCTCAAAGTAAATAAAGGGAATCATGCTTTGGGGTTCACATATAAAACAGCTTCTATTATCTTCTTGAAAGAAAGAATTCTTTAACAGCAGCATTTGTAGTTACCTGGCAGGAGATAATGGCCATGCCTCTGATCTTCCTTTACAGGGATAAAAGGAGGAAACAGTCCAGCACTGGTTTACATTGGCATAAGTTTGTTGAAGTACACACTTTAATAATATGGCAATTTCTGACACCATTGTTCATGGCTAAGTCTGTATTTGTAGATAAAAAAAAGCCAGGACATGGTTCCAAATACTGACCATGCTATTTAAACTGTTTACATGCTTTCTTCCAGACAGCGCTTGGGAATGGTGGGTGACAACAAGAATCAGGGATAGCTCCAAACAGGCAAGCTGCAATCTTTTCAATGTGTTTTGGAAAGGAAGAAAACCTAATTGCATGTATGTGAGTTGTGCCATGCCATTTTGCATGAGACAGAGAACAGATCCCATACATTTTACACAGGAGCACAGCTACTATAGCTTGTTTTCCAGAATGTAATCTTGTGAAAGGACAACGGCAGCTACAATAAGTTGAGAGAATGTTCTAGAAACAGGCCTATTTCAGATATCAGTAATTCAAGGTTCATGTTGCACTTGTCTTTCTTACCCACTCTCCCATGCCCTCCAAAATATGAGAGCCGTACAACCCAAACTTCTCATTTTTAGGTTGTAGGTTAAAAGCTTGTATGGAAACCTGTAGTCTTAAATATGTCTAAGGTAGTTGTAAGAAACTTTTGAAAGTGAGAGAGTAAGAATGAAAGCCAAGAGTCTGGTTTCCAACACTGGCTAAGTATTTGTGGACGGATAAAACTCAATGACTTTAAAATGTTAAGCAAACCAAAGATCACTGTATGCAGATCTGAAACCTATGAAGGAACCTCTTGCAGGGGGAGATAGCCATCCATGTAGGCAGAGTCCGTAGGGGCATAGGAGGACTGGAATTTACCTTCTAAGCAGAAAGATTCCTAATACCATGTTCAGAAGCCAGCAGAGGATCTGTCCTTTGTCTGCTGAAGCTTCTGTGTGCCCTAAACCTGTTAGTGCATAGGCATTGAAGTCATTGCACTGATTTTCAGTACAATGGGGAATAAGAATACTACAATACAGCAGTAACACCATAGGAGATTACTATCTGAATGAATAGTGGACAGTCTTCTGTAAATATACCAAGAGACAGATTCTTTTATGCAGAATTGTATACATAGTATTCAGTCAGTTGGACATATTTTCTGTCATTTAAACATATACGGATTTGAAATCAAGAAAATGGCTTTCTAAGATGTCTTACTGCTCAACAAGAAGCTCTAGGCTTCATGGTACATGTCATACAGGGAGTCAAAGAAGGTACCTGAAGATTCATTCCTTTCGTGCCTTAAAAATAAAGCCAAAAAACAATTCTCTTACACCCACCAATGACACCAGAGTTGTCCTAATTGCTGTTTTCCGAATAAAAATATTTTCCTTTTCTTTTCCTTGTGCTTAGGCATGTTGGAGGCTGCCATTCCTACAATTTACATCTTCTCAGCTTGCCTCACCACTAGCAGTGCTCATTTTCCCAAGACTTTCAGCACACAGACTTTCAGCAGCATAGCTCAAAGAGCTATGTCCTCCTCCTCTCAGCAGCAGAAGAAAAAGAGAAAAGCCATCTAATTATGGCTGTCAATTCAAAGGTCAATTAAAATAATCTCATTTGCTTCCATGGGTTTTGGATGAGACCCACAGATCTTTATTTTTAGGTATGAAAGGATCTATTGCTGGCTGCTTAAAATACAGAGTGATTGACTTCTCATCCATGGCACAATACTCCTCCCTTGCATTTGTTGCACTTTGACAATGAAAGGACCTTTTTAAGTTTTGTCCAGCATACACTCATTTCCAACACTCACTAAATACTTTGTTTAGAACAGTTTTCTGGAACATTTCTTTCCCTTCTCATAGCCCTCCGTTGTACAGCATCTGAGTCTAGTGGATTTACCCTGTCCTCTGGCCATATAACTGGATGTCTCTGTGAATATACCACCATAGGCATATATGCCAGTTGTAATGGACTCTGCAAACCACAATGTCCAAAAAAATTCTACCATCTTGCTTGAATTGTCATCACTTCCTGGAGTCTCCTTGGACTTCAGTTGTATTGGATTGGATCAAAGCCACCAAGCCAAATGCAGTCCTAACAAAGTCAGCCCTGCTTTCTTTTTTTTAACTGTTTAAGGGATTTGTTGTGTACTGCAAACAGCGTAGACAATGAACTTCATCAAAAACCACCTTCCCACAGATGAGAACATACATTTCCAGTCAAGTAAATATGTGTGAAGAAGGTGCTGCTGTGGGAAGTCACCTGAGACTTTAAATCTAATTGATATTCTCCCTACCATGACTATCTTGCAAATAGAAATCAGACACCCTGGGACAAACAACAACCATGAGCCCCAAGAGCATCTAAATAACATCTGAAAGGATTTAGAGATTTGGCATAATTATAGTGGACAATAAATATCTGAGCAGAGTGGCAGATTTCTGTGGCACAGGAACAGCCTATATTGGGAAGTACCTATTCGCCAAGAATTTCTGTTTGTTACATACACTATTTCAATTAAAACTGCATCAAAAGTGGAAAGCACAGTTTATCCCAAAGTAGTTCTTTCAAATCTGGTTAAAACAGATAAACCAAATACCATAAAATAAAACACTTAATATGAGAACTATTATGCAGTGTACTAGGGTCTTGTGACTGGATTAAAAATAGCTTCAAGCACCCTCCCAAAGTAATTGTGCTGTTTATGCTTTTAGCAGAGACAAGACTTATAGTCTGTGGATTGCTCTCATTTTCAACAGTGGCTACCATTCTTAAGGAAAACTACCCTTCTTGTTATGCCAAGCTAAAGTCAGCTCCCTTCCAGTGTTCCAGCTCTCCGGAATGTAAAAATGTGTGTTTTTTCTCCTGTACACATGCTGTCAGACCACATTCCTACAGTCTGAGGAAACAGTGCACAAGCTAAATCAAAGATTATCCAGAAATACTTTCATAATGAAGTCTTTTAACAATATTTTATACCAGTAATAGGACTGAAGCATTTCCTTGCAAATAGACTACTGGTTCCTTATTAAAAATATTCTGAGCAGTAACCAGTATTTCCTAGAATTTTGAGTCATATTGTACTCCCGATGAAAGGTCAGAGATGCAATTATTAGTGAGCAATTCCTGACAGCTTTCAGGAATCTCAGCACCAGGAAAACTGGGATTAGTGGGCCTGCTCTGAAAAGCACTAGGACAGCTGTATGTTACACAGGAGAGAGGGATCTGTTATGATTAAATGAGGACATCTGCTCAGCTTCCTGCTGAAAATGGTTATTTTGATTTTAATAAAAATAAAAGCAATCCAATATATCTAGAAGGCAGGTACTCTAAAAAGCCAGACACTGAGTGCTGAAGACTGGATGTTACCTCAAAAGGTGATCAGTAGCAAAAGCCACTTCACCAGGGAAGAAGACAAGATCCAAGCAACCTCCTGCCCTGTCTTAGCTTTTGCTACCACTGATACAGAAAGTGAAGCTCCTCTGCAGGAAAGCTACGGCCTTGCCTCTTCTCTATTCCTCCCCTGCTCCCATTTCTCAACACAGCTTCATTGGAGCAAAGAGTCAGGAGACCTGGAAAAACAGTTGCAATATGTCTGCCCATCTCATTCACATCACCAGGGGCCTGAGTCCTGGAGGCCAATGGGGAAAAAAACTTCCAATCACTGCAAACTTTTAATTTTTAATTACGTCCACATTTATTTTCAGGAATATCCAGATCCACCTGTTTTAGGTGTACTGTACTTAGTTATTCTGTCTACCACACAGACACAACAACCAGGGACAGTATGAACTGGAGCCAACTCAGTACCCTGCCAGTACTAAGAGCAAAAAATAGGACTTAAAACACCAAAGTCTGACTTCCAAGACTCAAGAGTGCCCAGGCTTCTGCTGACACCTGCAAAAAAGAATCAGAAATAAAAGCAAAGGAGAATCTCAAGGACACTGAAAGAATCCTGATGTCTGACACCACTTATTTATGAATAAAGGCTTCCTGGTTTATTGCAGAACTGCAGAATTATCATCACTGACCAGCACCCATTGCACTCAGAGGTACCTATGCAAAAGAGAAAGGTGCTTTCTGGTCCAAAAATAAAAGCATCAGCACATGCAGATAAACAGATGGGAAAGCAGTATAAGACCCTGCTTCATCTGCATTTTTTTTTTTTTTTTTTTGCCTGCTGCTAGGATCAATCCAGTTAAATATCTTTTGAAAACAAAACAAAAAAGTTGAAGCCCCTTCCTTGAGCCACACTTTTATTTTGGATTGTAGGGAAAAAATGCCACACTGTGGTGGTCAGCACTGACATTGGATCTTCTTCACTCAGAAGCATGGGAATTCTCAAAAGCATGGAACAACCAAAACAGAAAAAAAAAAAAAAAAAGAAAAGAATGGAAGCAGGAAAATCTCCACATAGCCACATATGTAAATAAGCATAGCAAAGCAGCACAACAGGACTCTGTTTAGTTTCATGATGAAAGGATCACTTGTCCATTCACTCTAGTCTTCAGCCTACTCCAAATCCCAGTCTTCTGCTCAGGAATTAGGTCAGATAGGTCAGATCTTTATCGCTTCTAGGCCAGTCCAAGTCACTCACAGAGGACAGGATCTCTGGGTAACAAGAAAGAAGAGGGCCTTTGAACATCTGTTCTGTGTGGTAGGAAAAGAAGGAAATACCAGCAATCTCATCTCACCTGTCTGATGCCAATATAAGAGCTCATGCTAGTATCTGTGAAGAAAGTAATACTTTTTCATAGTACTCAAGGCAATATTATTCATGGGAAAGTCAATAGCAGGATGGGCAAATTATGAAAATGGCCAAAGGGGAAAACAAAGAGAGCTCTGTAAGAGGCAATCCTTTCCCTTGGACAAGGCTGTAATACCGTATCTCTTATCAGTGTTACAAACAGAATTAATATTTTAAAAAATCCCCCAAATCACAGTTCCTCAGTGCTTTTACTATGCCAGTGCTACTTTTGCATTTGCACAGATCTTTCCTTTCAGTTATAAAAGGTTTGATTTCTAAGAACATTTTCTAAAGCTGATTTGGTCTGTGTGGAACAGACCTCCATTATTTCCTCCTATCAACCTTTCTACCTCTTTTCCTTGGGAATCTTTTAAATTTCTGCTCCCCAGGAGAACTTGAGGGCAGATTTTCTTAAACCACATCCTCTGGCAACTACCAGCGTGCTAGCTGCAGGATGTTAGTTATAAGTAGACCTTTTCTAAAATGACCTAGCACAAATCTATACCTGGTGATGGGAAGGATGAGCGCTCATTCCCAGAAATATCTAACTGAGCTGGAGTTAGAATCTTGTTTCTTCTTCAGAGCCTTTTTCAGTTCATGTGCATAAAGCAAAGTATTCTTGTTGGGATTAGAGGATTATCATGGTGATCTGAAGACAGAACTGGGTAATTTTATAGTTCATGTCCTTCCCAGGAGCCCTTTAAGACTTCGCAGAGGGAGCACCAATATAGCAGATACTTTGTGACTAACAAAGAGAAAATTTAAACAGTCCCAGGAGTACTCTGAATGTCTGATAAGAATCGATAAATAGAGAAAAAAAATGAGGAACAGACAGGGGATACAAAAGAAACGTATCTCTAATAAAAAGGGTATCAAACAAGTGATTGTGAGAAGTGAAGTAGGACTGAACGGAAAAACTCATTTGCAAGGTGATCTGAAAGATGAGTTACCAAGTCCTGCCAACATAGGAAGGATGGCCCTGCATTTCATTCACATTCCTCCTATCCTTTCACAAATGAAAAGAGACACAGAAGGTATAGCTCAAATACCTAAGTAATTTAAACAGGCTGAACAGCTTCCATCCTCTTTCCAGCAAGCCTGATCTGAAAGAACAGCAAAGCATATGGGCATTGTTGCGACTGATGTAGCAAGGATATCTCTACCATGAATAAAACTGAGACTTTAATTGCAAAATATAGCATACATAACTGCAAAGCACTCTCCTTCACATACAGAGGACAAAATACCTTTTGACACCTTTCTATTTCTCTCATGATACATATTAAGGCAGTAGAGCTAGTAAAAAATGAATTCACATAATTTCATCACAGTATCTTATAGAACTGTGTAAGGCTTTTGGATGATGTTTCAGTTCAGATTACTCAGGCCGAACATGGAACAAGAATAACCAGTCACCCACTGTAGACCTCAGACAACATCCTCTTTGCAGTCTAAACTTGAAAAAAATGTGCTAAGTGGTTTCAAGCAGGGAAAAAAACCCTAAAATCCTCAAAATTGTTCATTCATAATACAGACTATCTTGAAACTTTATCTCATATTTAAGTCTCAGGTTTTTTCAGAAGTTAAACTTCTCTGGTTTTAAATCAGCTTTTTTCAGCAGTAGAGGTCAGCAAATCTTTGAAGTTGCCAGGCCAGACATTGAAGAAATATAAAGTGCTTGTATTGATGAATTTCTGTGACAGGTACAGGAGAAAAGTTTCAGAACATTGTGAGAATCAAAAAGAAGTAAAAAAATTACACATTAATTTGTCAAAAATTAGGAAAACATTGTTATTCACACTGCATCCTACACAACTGATTTTTTGGGTTTTTTGCTTTTTCTTTTTTGCGCTCAGAATTTTATTTTGAAAACTTCTTTTTAAAGGTTCTATCAAGTAGTAAGTCTCCAGAGATATGCTTTCTATGTTGCATTCAGTCTCAAAATCACCTTAGTATGAAATCACTGGCCACTCAGGTTTCAGCATACAAGCCTCTCTCTTGCTCTCATGTCCTAGGAGCCACCACCCATTGCGAGGCAGCAGAGAGGGGGGGAATCAAAATCACTCCCCACTGAACATGCCACTCTGCACATGCAGAATTTGAAGAACTTCAGAGCTCTAGTTGCTTCTGTACAATGCGCTCTATTCTAAAATATGGTCACACAAGAATCTAACTTCTTTTGTTGTTGTTGTTGTTAAAATCTTAGTTAAATGAAAAGACAAGCTTGACAAAGGTACTGGAGTATGCTGCTATGCTTAACAGGCTGTGGCGAGTATCCAAATTCCAGTCAGAACTGCAGCAATCTCATACACTGTCAAGAAGTACAACTTCCCTCTGACAGAACGTACTGCAAATTTTATGAGAGGTAATTGAAGCCAATTCTTGTAACATCCATTAGAGTGCCTCTCAGTCTGTCTGTGTGAGGTCTAGAAAAGTGTGAGCTTTCCCATTCAATTCCCTGGACTGGTAACTAGCGGTCCAAGTTATCTGCTTATTCCACCTTTAAAAAAATGTCTTTGTTCAGTAGAAATCATTCCTGGCACTTTAAAACCGTTAAACTTTGTAAAACTTTCCTGTTTCAGTGTCTAGCAGAGAGAACTACAAAAATCTGTGCCTAATATCATAATTAAAATAAGTTGACCTGATGCTATATCTCACCTCAGGCAGTGAAATGTTGGTGAACTCAATCAACCTAGGTTAGTAAAGTATGCAAAGAAAAAACTGCCCTTTACAGTATTCTGCATTTAACAGCTTTATAAACCTCCCATAATTAGAGCATCTGCAAATCAAAGGCAGGAATGGAGATGAAAGTTATAGTACAGGTAGTATGAACAGCATTGTTCGGATGATCCAAGGACAGAAGTGGAAGGTTTGCAGGAAAAGAAACTCTCCTTTATTAAAGCAGCTGATAGAGTTTAGCTCCAGCTCTCCTAAAGCATATAAAGAAAAGCTACAATGGGTATAAATACAAGCTACACTGTCACTGAATTCTAAATCTTAGTATTCAGGATGTTACACACTATCACTATCACTACCCTGTAATACGCTCTGGAACTTGTACTCCCAGTCCTTCTTCCCCAACCAGCTTGATTCGGCTCTGTGTATATGTGTGGCCACCTTGTATGCTGACTGCATGAAACACAAAAGCAGCTCAAAACCCGATCATCCATTCTTTCCCTACTCAGTGCATTTCCCATATTTCTGCCCCGTCAGTTGACTCATAAAACAGACACACACACATTGCAGAAAGTGTTCAACTGTGTGATGTGCCTCAAAACACAGCTACTGTTCTTGATGGAGAGTACTGACATGTTAATACACATGGTTCATAAAGACTACCAGTTAGAGGCACCACACAGGCCTGCAGTTCTGCAAATTACGTATTTTGATCTTAGAATTAACAAAACTGCTTTTCAATATGTGATACAACATTTACAAGCATGTTCTTCATATAAAGGGCCAAAAAGGGTTATTGACTAAATCTCATTTCTTGAAAAGCAGGAAAGAAGGAAAACCAGATGAATGACCACATTCTTGTTAGTTTGATTGAGATATGGATAATCAAACCAGTCTAACCACCTTCATTTCCAGTGCAAAACTCACTACTTCAGGGCTTCTGGAAGCAATTTAGGAAGCTGCCCAAACTGAGTATAGTAACAGAAATATAAGATATTTTGCAAGAAAAAATAGAACTTTTCTTTTGACTCTTCGCCCTCCACCAAAGCAAAAAAAAAAAAAAAAAAAAAAAAAAACCAAAAAAAAAAAAAAAACCAACCAAAAAAAAAAAAAAAAAAAAAAAAAAAAAAAAAAAACCCCCACCAAAAAAAAAACCCCACCAAACCCAACCAAACCCAAAGAAAAGAAAAGAGAGGATGACCATACATATCTACAGTATAGTACCTAAATAGTTTACCTACAGAGCAGCATTCACAAAATCCGTTCAAAGTCAGTTTGCTACAGAATCCTATTTCTCCTATTTGAAGTCTGGCATAAAACCAGAACTAAGTTAACATACAGTAAGGTTAGATCTTGTGAGGATAACTGTAAGGAGGACTTCTAACACCCAAAAAAATTAATAATTAAATAATTGAAAATTTATAGGAAAGATAAGAAAAATATTCTAGCAAGTGGTCATAGGCTGAAAAAAACATTAACTTGTACAGATTTCAGAATCCTACAGCATATTCAGCAGTCCTCTACCAGGCAGAGAAGGAAGAACTAGCATCACTGAGCACCTTTACACAGCGCTCATGCGCCTAAAGGGAATTCTGCATTAAGCCATTTTTTGGGGTGAGTTCCTCGAACTGAGGGCTCCCCGTTTTCCCTCTGCCTCTTTGAGGCAGGGACCTCGGTGGTCCTCAGCTCTCCTCTGCGGGATGAACTTCGGACACTCACTCACACGACGCCGAGGGGACCAGCAGCATCCGGTGGCCGCCCGGGAGGTGGCGCCGGCGGCCTGCGGCTGCTGCACAAACTCGCGGACCCACGCACCCGGCGAGAGCCGGGAGCATCGGGACGGGTGCTCCCGCTGTCCCTAAGTCCAGGTACGTCTGCAGGATACCCCGGGGATGCTGTGGATATCCGCTGCTATGCGCGGGATATCCACAGGGGTATCCCTGATGCTTTAGGGATCCCTAAAGCATCAAGTAACACCAGGAGCTCTGATCCAGTACGTGTGTAAGCAAAAGACTTACATTTCTACAGAAATGCTTACATGCCTTTAAGTTCAAGATTTATTTTGTCGCATGCCATGTTTAGACAGCTGCATTTTCTTAAACCAGAATCTCTCTTTCAACCAAAGCCCTAAATCAGAGCAGTGCCTCTTCCACCTTCTTAAAACCTGTCTTCTTAAAACCTCTTTCACTAAGCACGGTCTGAATCCACTCCTCCTTCCAGCTCCACATTCCTGCATCCCCCAGACCTCTCTGACTCCCGAGAATCCTGCATGCTGCGTACACTGCCTGCTTTGATATTTATGCCTGGCCGGCCACTCTCCAAGCCCTCAGGCCACCTTGTGCATCTGTCACCCGCTCCTAATCCTGCGCAAGCCACACAGCCTGCACTGTGGGCCGACACAGCTCTGGCATCTGCCTCTCTGTGGAGGGATGCCCTGCACCCTCACAGCAGAGAGAACAGTGAGCTGGGGCCACACTCCACAAACCCCATTGCCTTTCAGCCATTTTAGACGAAGACACGCTGAATACCAGCCTGATACTCTGAATACAATCACATGTGGACCATGGCAGAGGAGGGGGTCCCAAATCATGGACTGCACAGCAAAAAGAGTGCTGGGTGGCCTTACAGGTCTCCTGCTCAAAGGAACATTTGCTAGGGAAGTAACTCTACCTTTCTTTACTCACCTAATCCTATCCCTCCTTTCTCACCTTGTCTTTGCTGCCCATGGCATGTAACAAATGTGAAGGGGGCTGAAAATAACAAAAGCCTTCAGGTCTAGACTGAACATGCATTGTTCCAAATATCAGGGAAAATTAAAGGCTTGGACTTCACTATTGCTGTAACCGGGGAGTTGCTTTCAATCCCCATCAAATCCCTTTGGTGGGAACTACACACCTAAGAGGTGACTTCCATTTCCGGTTCTGCGCCTAAAATTATCACCCTTGTCCCATGCAGGCTGGTATCCTGTCTCTGTCAGTGGGCAGCATGATGCTACCTAATGAAGGCTGTTTTGCAGTTCAGCTGTCTCTGTTTCACAGCAAACTTGAAGTAGTTCAAGGGAAGACCCTATTGGCATCATTTTCCATAGGTTACATCTGTGCTAGGTTGAGGAAAGGAGGAAGGATTATGTTTTTCATATCTTAATATCTAATAAGATACAATAATACCCTAATGGCAGGACCTTCAGACATTCATCTGTTTTTTATGTTTACATAAAATATTCATCTTCCTGATTGCCAAATCTTTTCAAAACATTGCAGTCAGAGCTCAGCTACACTACTGCTTTTGGGTACTAGCATTTAGTGAATTTTGTTTTTTCTGGCCATGAGAATGTGCCCAGCTGAGAGGAGATGATACAGTCAGGCTGTGTGGTACAGCTCCTGAACAAGGTAAGACCTACTAAGCTACTACACGTCTGGATGGAGCACTCTAGCTGGCTGTAGCTTCTGAAAGAGCAGTCAATCAGAATAGACTTTGCACATCTGGGAGTAAATCAAGCCATAAATTTGGAGAGATCGCATATGCCTGGATCCCTGTGGGCAATGCTGAACTCAGCAAGGCAAGGCTTAAAAAATAAACCCCAAAATAATCAACATGCACACCCTTTACACATGCCTCAGGATAGTGTAAAACAAAACAACATAAAAGGGTGGGTTGAGCCATGGAGGGGAGGAGGAGGGTGTCAGAGCAGGTCATTTAAAGAAAGTCATAAAATTAAAATGTTTCTTCATTCTAACGTGAAGGGCCTAAGATTTCATGGCAAGATATGTATTGTATTCCCTAAGGATTTCCTTCCTTCACACAAACACTCTCAGGCAATCAGTATGTTCCCAGATTAGTTTCTTGTTAGTGCTTCAGCACAACAAACTATACACTTGTACCAAAAGGCATTGTTTCTATAGGTTCAGGAAGAATATTAAAAAAGAGAAGAGATTAAAGATATCAGGTCAAGGCAAATCTGTTCTCAGCATTCTCATTCTTAATTTACAGATTTTACATTTGGTTTCTTCTCATTCCTCTCCCTTCCTTTCTAATATAATTCAAGCGACATTAATCATCCTATTTCAAAAACATCCCATTAAAAAAAATAATCAGTTGATATCTGTATCATATTTAACCTGCTTTTCAGATAATTTGACAGAGACTCTGGGCTTAATGTAGACTGCTGCAGAATTATTTCTAGATACCAGAGAAAACAAGCTGCTTATTGTAGGTTAAAACAAAGGAGATAGGTCAAGCTTGTCTGACCAACTGCCCTTTTAATCAAAGATTTGCCCAGTTTTGGGGTTTTGTTTCGGATGACTTTGGAGTCAGTAAGTGTCTGACTGACACACTGTCAGCATTCCTCAGCACAGGCTGTGTTTCAGCAGCAGCTGGATCACAGCACAGAGCAATACCAGCACGATCCAGCATCAGTAGGGGAAGAGAGTAGGGCTATTCAGTCTCCTGCCCACCTCCTCTATGGCTTCTGTGTCAGCAGAATTTCTGGCAAGAGTTAGCTACACAGATTATGGCATGGATGCACCATAGGGTTCCAAGAGCCAAATCAATTTTTATAGGCCAGGGGTTTTTAAAAGTGTGACCTGAGGGAACATGGTGGTTCAGAGTGATGCAGACCCTGCTCCAGCCAGACCGCCACCTTGCTTTGGAAACTGTGCAGACAGCTTAACAAACTTGCAGTAGAACAATCTGTCTGGACAGTCGCCTTCACCCTGTTCTGTTCACAGACATCATAAATTATTCTGATCCCTAAGAGAAATTGGCCTAAGAATTAGGATGGTATACCCTTTCTACAATATTCCTTATCTATAACTGTAATTTTAAAACACAACCTGAGTTATTTAAGTTATTGCCTATATCAAACCCTTTTAACTATTTCCTATACCTTAAAAAAAATATAAAAAGCAAATCCTCTCATGATCTACGTCTTCCCAGCATCATTGGCCTTAATGTGTTCTCCAAGTTACAGTTTCTTGCATGTATGATTGTTCACTTTCTGCTTCGAGGACCATTCTTAGATTTCTCATTCCATTAATTCCCAGTGGCATAGGGATCTTCCCCTTCTCTGCAAGGGGAGACAACAGCTGTAGACTTCAAGAAACATGAATCACAGACTTATTCAAAACCTAGGAAAGAACTAGGAGCTGGGTGACACAGAATCAGTAGAATGGCTGTCAAGGATGGGAAGCAAGGGAGAAAGAGAATACAAACATATGGGGAACTAGTAAGAAACTGGAGAGAAAAGAAGATTATTCAAGCCGTGATGGAAGAACATAATGATGGAAGAGCAGGGAGGAAAGACTAAGAAGTAAGATCAAAGCCAGAGAACAATCTGGAGGAAGTAAAAGACAGACATTTTTTTCCTTTAACAGAAGCACAGAGGCTAAAGTTCACTCAATCATTACTCAAGGTCTTACTTAAAAGGTTTTCCATCTACTGATATAGCCAAGCTGTAAGTGAGGACAGCCAAAAAAAAGAAGGTAATTGTTTCTGGAAGAGAAAGAGAGTTGCTGCTATAGCATTTGGCACCTCTTCAGAAGAATGAACGAGGGCCAGGGTGCAGAATTTTATCCCTCAGTTAAAATAAATACATCCCATCAAGCCCAGAGAAGCTGTTTAATTTTTTACAGTATTAGCAATGAAAAAAATAAAAAAGATCTAATGATCACTGATCCTACATCCCAGTATAGCCTGGGTTTGTGTTTCTAAGGTGAGTGTTTCCTGCTAAAACTAGCCTACAGTTGGACTGATCATGTACAGTTTGAATCCACAGAGCTCCAAGCACTCAGAGTCTTAAGCCATCCTCATCCAGATAGGTTATGAATGGGAGTTAGAATTGTATATTAGATACACAGAAAGCTATAACTGCAGAGCCGTCATAGAAAATGCTGACAAAGAAAAACAATAGCAACCCCCAGAAATATGTGCCTACCCCCAATCCTACCTCCTCTCCCAAGGAAAACCACTAAGCTTGAGGAAACCAGATCTTTCTGTAGCACATCATATTTAAATTAATCACTAAATTTCCACCCAGGAGCCCCAAGAGAATGTTGAGATTAATCTAGTCTTTACCACTGTCACAGGATACAGAATCCAATTGAGCTACCAACAGGCACATGTGAAGGCAGTAAATGACACTTCATATGAACATGGCAGTGTACTTATGCAATGCCAGCTCCTAACACTACAGCATGTGTAGTAGAGGGTGTAGACAGGTAGAGACCTGGCAGCAGAGCAGGGCTGCTTGTCCTGGCACAAGAATAATCATCTTACTCCCTCATAACAGCTGATGATCAGGAGTATACTTTGCTGCTATGGCAAGTAGCAGCTTTACCAGGTCCTGCTGCATTTCACTGGGTGACAGCAGTACTAACAGTCAGTAACAAATGCACTTTGCAAATGAATTTCAGAGCAGTTACAGACTTTTATTTACTTGTCCTTGTGTAAAGTTTGGATGAAAAATTAAATACTGTCTCCAGA
Source organism: Loriculus beryllinus (assembly GCA_039877255.1). Classification (NCBI taxonomy): domain Eukaryota; kingdom Metazoa; phylum Chordata; class Aves; order Psittaciformes; family Psittacidae; genus Loriculus; species Loriculus beryllinus. The sequence goes on from JBCJKH010048418.1 coordinate 36,158, forward strand.
TACATTTATCTTTTCAGTTCGGAAAAGAAAAAGCCAGTTTGTCATTCCACTTGATGAAGTTGCAGGCCCCTACCATACACTGACAGTGCCTTCCTCATTGTCCTCTTACACGCATTTAATGTTAGCTTTAGATACATTCTAATTTACTACTATAAATAACAGTAATACATCTGGTAAATTGGCTTCATTATGACATCATGTTATGGTTTCCTTCTTCTCTTTTGCATTTCTTTTCTTCCTCAGAAGAACAAAATACTTGATCATCTCTGTACACATCTACCAGGAGAATAAGTGACGAAGCCTTCACCTGGAGCCACAGAATTTAGCAAACCTGACTATATTGCTTTGAAAACTGTACCTGCTGGCCCAATCTCAAGATAGGCATGTGTGTTATTATCTGGAATGAGAATCAATTATTGCCTGGAATAAATATATAAACACCAAAAAGACTGGCCAAACATGGATGTAAGCATGTCAACTTTGATATTAGACACTAGAGTTTCCTAGAAATTAATCCTCCATTAAAACAACAGATAGCCCTGTGTGTTCTGGGGGCTTAGAGCACACATGAGGGGCTTATGAATGGA
>JBCJKH010048419.1:0-11862 GCA_039877255.1 Loriculus beryllinus
ATGGTGATTCCATCGCTTCCCTGGGCAGCCTGTTCTAATATTTGACAACCCTTTAAGTGAAGAAATGTTTCCTAATATACAGTCTAAGCATCTCTTGGTATGCCACTAACACTTATTAACTTTCTTCAAAGAGAGCAGAATCACCTCAGTGTGAGGGTTTGACTTCTACAGGCAAAGAAAATCTGCCCCACTTTAGCAATATTCCTCAGTCAACAAAGACTGTGATGCCAGCTGCTGATCTCAGCCATAATTATTAAACCATTTTTCTTTCAGAAACACACAATTATCGAATTCATTGTAGACATACTTTATGTACTAACTTAATTTTAGCTGCATAATCTCATAATGGACATCAATGAATAGAGGATTAGTCAAAACCTATTAATAAAGAGATATAACAGGCCCTCCAATATTTTCTTTCAAAAGGCACAGTAAGCTCTAAGCACTGCTTATAGAACCAAGTCTAAGCATCCAGCCTGCATAGTGGGCATCACAGTAGGAGCAGGAAGGAGAAATCACTCCCTTTAAATTGTGGATTAGAAGCAAATCTACCTTGCCAGTCTGACTGCAGTTTTCATTTTACAGCAACTGCCTTGTCTTAACATCTCCCTCTCTTGAGGTCCCTGAGATCCCCTTAGGGAGTGGAAATCTGGGCTCTGTAAGGCTACAAGGTCTGAGATCCTGTGGGGCTGAGCTGGGCTTAGGACACAGCAATAGCAAGGAGTCAACAGGACGACCTCCACCCTGCACATTAGCTGTGCATTTGCATTGCTACTTGCAGCAAAGCAAGGACACAGAAGTGTGCAAAATATCCAAACATGATCTGTTCTAAGGTGAAGCAGACAGAGAAAAGTATACTTCTTTTATATGTATGTTTAAACCTTAGGGGGAATAAAAGCTTCCAGTAGCTCACATGGTAACTTCTTCCTGGTGGCCTCATTCAATGCATTTGAAGTCGACAGAAACTTTCTCCTGCCAACAGCAGAGGCTGGATTGGAGTTTAGGTGAGCTGCATTTAAAAATTCATTTCAACACATTGGAAAATTGTTTGGAAAATGTGGACTAAGAACAGGGAAGTAGCTCAAAGGAGAGGTTAGCTGAACGTCATCTCTGTGCCACTGGGAGTAATTTAGGGGCCTGGCTAAGAAGAGACATGTCCTGAGAGCTATCCAGTAAAACAGAACTATTTCATACAGTTTTCATTTACCTTCGTTTCCAGCACTGAATGAATGACTTCTGCTTTCTTCAGGGTCCCTACACCTATAAAGTCTTTCCACACACAGACTAGGAAATTCTTTGCAAAGTCACATAATACTGCTGAGGAATATTGCCGGGTCCAGCACCTGCAGACAGTAAACCTAACCCATATCCTGCAGGGCAGTGGTGTTCTGCCATGCTCTGTCTCTTTGAGGCTGGAAGGAACCTGATGGATACTTTCCATGCTGGCTGGATAGAGAAGATATAGATTTCTCTGCAGTATTACATGACATTCCCAAAGAATTCCCTGGTCTAGAGTCTGGTTCATGAGAAGGAAAGTAGCTCCCCAGCAGTCTGTGCCATTTGTTTCACAGGACATTCAGTGGATCGCTAGTAATTTTCTTTATTGCCTAGAAAGCAAATTATCCCAAGGCTGTTCCTGCACAGTTTAAATTCCCGTCTCAGAACTAAGAGGCATAATGGAAAATGTCACCAAAAAGAAAAAGAATACCAATCTGCACCCAAAAAAAGCCCCAGAACCATAAGATAGCTGGGACATAGAGCTAACATGGTAGTCATAGGCCATATGGTGAGGCACTGGAATGGTTTGCGCAGGGAGGTTGTAAATGCTCCATCCCTGGTAGTGCTCAAGGCCAGGTTGGACGAAGCCTTGAGAGACATGGTTTAGTGTGAGGTGTCCCTGCTTATGGCAGGGGGGTTGGAACTGGATGATCTTAAGGTCCTTTCTAACTCTAACTATTCTATGATTCTAAATGTCACCATGCTCAGCAACTGCTACAGGGGACACCTCACTTTGGTCTGTGGATATGAGATGTCCCTTCAGGGCTGGTGCCAGCTATGCTCCTATGATTCACTTGGAGCCGCTGTTCCTGGGGTAAAGGTGATTGCTGGCACCTTCTGCAGAATCAGGCAGCGCTTTTGCGTGCCTGTAATATTTTCTGTCCAGTCATGCTCATGTAAGGGCAGAAACCTGGATTTTAGATGAAGTGTTTAAAAAGAATGCCTGAATCTAGTACCCAGTTTGAAAACACTGAGATTTCTTGTTTGATCAGGTCACTATCTCACCACTATTAAGTGAGACTTTCTTCCTCTCTTACTTTTATTTTGAGCCATTTAACTTGCGCTGTTGCTTTAAAGTCCTGAATTTTGTTTGGTGGACTTTCTGAGTCTTCCTGGGCTTCTTACAGATTCAGTTTCATGAGGTTGCCATGATACCTTTTAAGAAGAAATTTTTGCCAGCTGCTTCTGAATTTGGGAGGCAGGAGGAGGGGAATAGAATTAAACCTATTTTCATCTTGAAGTGTTTCAAAAAAGTTCATTTTGTCATTAAGAACTGATACTCTTATATGCCTGGGACTGTCTGAAAGTCACGGTAACATCGTTGGATTACCAAGGAGCTGGTGGTGGCTGACTGCTTCTTGCTGGTGTTGCAATGTGAATAAAATCACCAGCATATGTGTAGTTAAACAGGCATTGTGACTGCTGACCGGTTCCTCTTGTCTGCTGGGGGAGCAGGCTTAAACTATTTGCTGAGGTTCCTGTCTCTTACACATAAAAATCCCTCTCCAAAAACGTGGTTACCAGTAGGGTGGTGTAGCGTTATTTAATCATTAGTTAGGACTTTTTGCCCCGGTTTGTTAGGTATTTTTAAGTTAGTCCTTCTACTACTTTTACCATAGTAAAAAAATGCAGAAATCTCCAAAATGGATTCCTCTAAGTACACGAGCTTTCTGAAAAGTGGCTTAGTTTTACTCCAGAAAGAGGATCAGGACTTCCTGAGAAGGTGACCTCAAGCCTTCTTGGCCACAGATTGGAGCCGGAGGAAGGCGCACACAGATCCTAGCTTCTGAGTTCACTGCTGTTAGGAAAACAAGTGTTTGTCCTGTGTGAACCTGGGCCTTTGGGCAGAGCTGTATCTTCTTTATCTGCTTGGTACTGTTTCTCCTACTTGAACTTGGATCCTGGTGGAACTGGATCTTCCTTATCTTCTTAGATTGCTCTACAGATTGGTGGTGATGGTACAACTGGTCGATTATGTCTACATTGAGTATTAAATCTTAGCAACAGATATGATGTTGACTGTTAAGCACTTCAGCATGACTGTGAATAAGTATATTTGAGATATTAAATAGAATTGATGCAATTGAGAGAGGGCTATCAAATGAGTAACTGGTCTTCTGTAAATGTACGTACCAGCCTCCAGCTGATCTTATTTTAAGACCAGCATTTGTCAGACTTGGCTTCTGGCTTCAAAAAAACCCCAAATTACACAGTAATTTTCATACCATTTAAAATTGTATCAGTTTTAGTTTCTGAATCTTTAAAGAAACAAATGGAAGTAGTTGTTTGCTGGAAAGGCTTTCAAGAAAAATATTTTTACAAGAAATGAGTTATGAAAACTTCTGCCAGTTTTCTCCATGATAGAATTCAGTGTAAAAGTTACAGGGTGAAGTTCCATAGTTTAAATGATGGGAGAACTTGGCCACTTGTGTTCATGTTTTCAGACACACAAGTATTTTTTTATTAAGTTCTGTCTCCTGATTTAACCCTCTATTCAAGTCAGTGAAATTTCTATTTTTTTCTTAAGCAAAACAATATGAATTTTGAGTTTTGGGCATATCACAATAATTTGAAATACTTTCTAGCAATGATATTATTAATTTAACATTCAGTGTTTATGACAGAGTCTTTTTAACTGATACAGTTTTACAGTATTGTTAAAAGTAATGGATTTTGATGCTTTGAGTCATTTAAGAAATCGAGATGTAATTATTTAAAAAACTTAGCTGTCAAAAGACTTTAATATCTTAGTCATCTTTGATAGGAAAATGTTGAAAATGATAAAGTATAGTTTTAGCACATACTCTTCTATTTAAAATATCTTTATTTTACCAAGCAGTTTAAAGTCAACTGTTTCCTGCTTAAGGCCTCATTGTGCTTATTGAAAAGCACTCAAGACAATTTTGCTTTTGAGCAGTAAGAGGACTCTGGAATAGCAATTTATAGAACCTTAATTAGTTGTACTGAGTTCAGTGTGTAAAGCCAAGTAAGCCAGGTAGTTTTTCTAGTAGTCAACAGAGACACTGCTAAGAGTTCTTTCCAAATCAGAGTTCGTAGTGGGAGCTTTGTTTCTGCCTGAACTTCAGTGCTCTTTACTCTCCCATTCAGTTTCCAACATCGTAAAAGACTAATTAAAGGAAAAAAAAAAAAAAGCTTTAAAGTCTGTAGTGCACTGGAAGTGCTATGAAGACTGGGAAACTAGAGGAGAAAGTATTTCGAAGTGAAAGTACAGTAGGAGGCTCTGGTAGGTTGGTACTCTAAGGATTCAAATACATTTCGGCATGAACTGAGTAAGCGTTAATAGCGTGTGTTGGCAAGAGTAAAGACTAGATAATAGTCTAGCAATAAAGTGTTAGGCTCAGTACAAAGTAACCTTACTGAAAAGCCAAACACTGGTTTATTCAGTAATCCAACAACTCATTAAAGTGAGTTGGCAGGCAAAGCTAATTAATAAGCATGTCCATGTCTTTTCAGAGGGGAACACCTGACACTCTATTTAATATCAAGTCAGTATGTGCAAGTAAGGTGAGCTGGCAGCCAAAATTAATTAATACATTCAGTTTATCAAAAGCTGCGGTCTTATTGTATAGCTCATGCTGAGCTGGGAGATGTGTAACAGTGAATGTAATGGCAAATTCTGCACTGCAACAGTTTTTGTTTCTGTTTGGCTGTTATATTGCAGTCAGTGAAAGGAGCTTAGTTTGTATAGAGAGAGCTCACTATTGGCATGATCTCTGCAGTGCAGTCAGTGTAATTAATGTAGGAAAAATTGTTTGGGTTTTGAGGGCTTTTTTGTTCGGGGAGACAAAATTCCATCCAGATACAGTCTTATTAAATATGTGGAGCTAACTGTGGATTTGTAACCACTATCAACATTATGATAGCAGGGTACTGAAAAGTTTCTAGGCTTTCTGAAACAAACCAGAATTTAGTAATAAATGCTCTTCTTAACAGGCAATGATGTTATCCAGTATTGGTTCTGATTAACTCTTGTACAACAGGGTGTCCAAGGTGCCAGTGGCTCACTGGGGGAGTTTACTTTTCCAGAAGAATTTACCTGTCAAGAGGATGAAATAGGCCTAAACCTTCACAGACAACTGTGTTTATCATCAGAAAACATGATATTGCTGGAAGTTATTATGTAAGAGTTTGTTTGCTTGGGTCTACTTTTCAGCTGGGAGTCTGTTGCAATTTACTGCTTGAGCCTGCTGTTCACACTCGTCCTTCTCGGCAGTGTACTTACGGCTTTGCTCTAATCCTTCTAGAAGGAGGGAAAATACAGAGGCTTCAGCCTACAGAAACCCTTGCTCAACAATTTGACCTTTCTATAAATCTGAATCAGCAACTGATAAGTACCACCTTGACTTCCCCTGAAGAGCTGACAACTTTATTTCACTTATTCTAATAAAAGAATCTTAAATGACCAAGTCACCTAAATAAAGCACTGAGAGTGCTAGGCTAGCAGATGTAGAGGAAAACTCTTAGCTGTGGGTTAATTGTATCAAAACATTTGTCTGACAAGGGTGAGATGGATCTTCTTCAGTGTCACATTCACTTAAGTTTTTGTGCTTTACTCAGTGCAATTTAATGTGGTGTCAACCATCCTAGGAAGTTGTTTTTTTGCATGCAGTTTGACTTCCAGTGTCTCAGGATAAACATGTATTTTGCTTTTTCCTTCAATTCAGGTGTGTTTGTTTAAAGGTCCATATTTAGATTGAATGAAAATATACTCTTTCACTCTGTCTTATGTTAATACTGATAATGCTGATAATATTGTGTATATGATGTTGTTCTAGATCGCAGTTACTCTTCTCTTTCTCTCCATCTTTTGTCAGAGCCCCCTGGAATCTTCATAGGCAGCAGTAATACTCCTGGAAAATAAAGTGATTGAACTGCTTAAGAGTCTTAGGAGCTTCTGGGAACCAGAAGTGAAAGGACATTTTATTAAAGGATATGGTAAACAAAACAAAAAAACCCCAACCCAACAGACAATGTTACGTTTCTAACTAGATAAAACCCTGAAGTTATTTTATTTCAAAGCTTGCACAAGGAGGAGGAAGAACTGAACCTATGGAGGAAAACTGGATTCCCAAACTGTTTTCTTCTATACAAACGTGAAATGCAGCTCTTTCATAGGATACGGAATATTTAGAAGACTGGGTTAACAAAATTAGCCACATTTGGGGAATGTCATGTTTGAAAGAATTGTCTGCAAAATTGCAGGTATGCAAAGGAAGACAGAGGAGGATTTAATTTTCAGTCTGTGTTCAATACTGGTAATGGATTTGGTTTTGAACATTGCAGTGGTATGTCTGCCTAAATAGAGATAGCTATGCCTATTTCCAATAGCAGAAATATTGGCCTTGCTTTGTAAGGTAGCACTTGCTCCTAATTTAAGTACTTGTTCTTCATAAGCTCTAGCTTATTTACACAGAAAACAAAGTATTTTACTGTGGCTGTTCTGCTTTTCACTCTGACACGAGGCAGGTTCCTTGAACAAGGTTCTGAATGAGTTTTTCTCTCATGGAAATATTAGAGATGTCCCTACAATTCAAAAAAGGCTGAAGGGAATTAGAACAAGAGCTGGAGATTTTATAAAAGACAACAAAATAAAACCTGAAACAGCTGTAAACTGAAAGAGTTAAACTAACACCTGGAAACCTCCTAGCAAGAGCTGTAAGATAACTTGCAGGCAAAGATAATGTTCAGTTAACTATCAAGTATTTGGACAAAACAGTGGAGCTGTACTGAACTGAGTCAGTGAAGTTACCACAGTAGCATAGACCTACGTGTGGATATTTGTTTTTGTTGCAGACAGAAAGGGACTGCCTGCCATATATAGGTCAGAGGTTTATCATGTGGGATCAGTAGGGATGGGGCAGTTGTATTTCTAAGCTCTGCAAAAATCTGCTTCAAGTATAGGCCTTTGGAAAGACTTTTTCAAAGTCACACCAGCTGTCTAGCAGGAGTCTGATGTATTGTGTCTGAAATGAGTTCAAAGGAAAAATGATCAAGTTGTGTATCTGCATGACTGCATGGCATTGCTTTCCAAGATGATGTCATTTTTACTTTGTGGTTTTGCAGGGAATAAGAGAAGTGCTGGAAAACCTTTAAAGTTTTCCAGCATTCATAGATGCTAATTGTTAAAATGGACAAACTCAGCAATGTGGTGATTAGGAATTACTCTCAAGAGGCTTTCCTGGAAGAAGAATATTGTATTTTGACTCTTTTGTTCAGACCATTTTGGAAATGATGTTTTTCATCTGCTGTTTCAAAACTAAAAACAGTTTTACTTCCTTTATTCCCTGTAACTGTGTGTTCTAATCGTAGATTTACAAAGGGAACTCCTCTGAGTTTCAGGTGCCAACACTGCATGTGATCTGAAGCTCTGCACTTCTCTCCCTTGTCTTTCTTGCACAAAGGTAGTGGCAGCTAGTGATTCTTCCTGTGAATGTTCAGCCAGCTGAAATTCTGCATAGGGAATTACAGATGAATGCACTTGAGAGGGCTGAGGTAACTGCTCCCACAATTTTGAGATTAAAAAGATGAAAATCATGCCTGCAGTAGTTTAGAAGTTTAGAGTTTGGCATGAGATGTCCTTGACATGCCAAGGACATCAATGTTAGTGCTTCATGTCGGAATATGTCTGTAATAAATTTCAACTTGAGTACACCTGAGGAAGATGCAGAAGTCTTCTGGAAGACAAAAATGAGTTTTGTATAGTCTTTCAGAAGATCCACCTACCGCATCTTATTGCTGCTTGAAGCTGCAGAGAGATTACCTGCGATGTGCGACAGAGCAGGGATTGCTCTTGAGTCAGGTATGTCAGTGTTGAACAGGAAAATACTTTTACTGTCATTCAGTATTGTTCAGAGCTATTTTGTTTGAGCATTTTGCTGTTTTATTAGTCAAGTAATGACCAGTTATATTCCTCCAGTAATATTTTACTTGGGTAGATCAGCATTTATACACAAATGTATGTATTATGTTTAAGGCTTAAACTCAGATGTTGGGTTGTATTGAAAGGAAATGTCATAGTTTCCATTAAACAAATAACCCATTTATCTGTTAGGTGTATGACAGAAATGTTGCTTTCTTTCACACGAGCGTTTAAGTTGCTCAGTTCTACGAGAGGAATCATAGATTTACATTTACTACAAAGAATGGAAGTATTTTAAAGAAATGCTCTTAGCAGCATTGGAAACAAGTAGAACTACAACCAGTGTATTATTATTATTAGCTGTGGTACGTGCAGGCAAGGTGAAGATTTTTACATCCCATATTTGTTATCATCATCATCATCATTGCCGGATATTTAACAAAGGCTGTTACCACTGGAATCAGCTGGAAGTAATGTTTTCCATTCTTGCTGTGGATTTTGCTCCAGAAGTTGTAATTCTGCACATGTGTGTAAGACGTAATTCTTAATTCTGACGAATTCCATAATAATAGTTTGTTTTGTTTTGCGATATATTCCCCAAATCCTAGTTGTTGATAGATAAAGAGGCAAAACAATATGCCAGTGATGTGGTATAAAGGTAAACATTGTGGAAGTAGTAGTGCAGTACATGGATGCTTGTGGTTTTTGTGCTTCATAAAAAAAAAATAATTCTTTAAATAATTTGGAAGAGCAACTCACACTTAGTATTATTCTAGTAAAAATATACTATCCTTGCGTTCTGTAAGGAAAAACAATTGAGCTTTGTGTATTAGAATTCTTATTGCATTTTATGATAATAATGTTCTCTTTATTAGTTTCTTTGTTGTACCTTTTGATTTATAGCCCTTCACAAATACTCATTTTAACCTGCTGTCTGCCTCTGATCTGGTACTTGAAGTGTTCCAATGTCTTAAATATGGGCTAAAATAATAGAAAGACTTCAGTTGTAATCCTGAATCACAGGAAATGGAAGCTTTGAGAGGTCAGTACTGAATGTGCAGCACAACATTTACTGAGAGATTTCTTTTTGCGGGATTTTAATGTTCTAGGGCAGTGAAATTTTTTGCTGCCTTTCAGCAACCTTGTTTGAGTGTGGACAATCTTCAGAACAAGTAGGGAGAGTTTTAGGCCCAGAAATGTATTGTTTAGATGCCACACTTGGGAGCGAGGGGCAGGTATTTAGGGCAGTGTAAGACATTTGTACTTCATCTAGTACAGGGCCTATGGCTCTGTCTCAGGCTACAAAACTCGTGGAAGAAGAGGAATACTTGGACAGTTAACCTGTGAGTCTCTTGCCATGCTGTAAATACTTGAACTAGGGAAGGAATCACAGCTCAGGTGTCCCGTCCTGCAACTGCACCAAATATTGATGCGCTCAAGCATTTGACAAGTGGAAGAAAGGCACTAGCCAAGTATCTTCATGAAGGAGTCAGGAAATTATCTATTGCTACTTAAATCTTCATCCAAAATAGCTTTTTGCTGTTGCTGACATTTAATGGAAGACTTTAGGTTTGGATGGCAAGTGAACAGAAGAAATTCAGAGTCTCCAGAAGGAAACAGGTCCGTGGGAGCATGGAAGAGTCCTGGCCAAGACTCTGAGAGCAGCCATGGGGAGAGGCTCTGGCATGTGCTGAGGACACAGGCTGAGTATCCAGCAGGGAAGTGCTCCGTCGTAGAGCTGTTTCTTGGGTATCTGTGAGGGGAAAAATGTGATAGGGGTGGGTCTTAAAGACAAGCTCTTGGCTAGGGGGAAATAACTGCTGCAAAATGGGAAGGCAGTGTTGTTCAGATTTTTTTGTTTCTTAGGATTCTCTTTATAATTACATTGGCAAGAACAGCTACCTATGAAGCTGGCCAGTGTGTTAATACTTGAGTGCTTCAGCTGACAATTCACAGCATTCAAGGCAATTTCTTCAACAGCTACAAGGGAAAAGAACAAATTTACTTCACTATCCCTGAACCTTACCAACAGAGGAGGAAAAACCAGAACTTGCTCAAAGCAGAGACTGAGATTCTTATAAATCTAATAAAGGGAGGGGGAGTGTTGTTTTTATTTATCTCCTTTTAGCAACAGCTGTTATTATATGTTAGCAGTATGGTGTGTTGTAAATCATGCATCAATATATTTGATTCAACTTATGCTTCTGGACATCTCTTTATACTAGGGAGGATGCTTCAACTCCTCACTCCTCTTTGCTCCCCCATTAGGATGTTTAGGGCAGAGTACAAAATCTGTTTTGCAGATGTTTTGTGCTACCATTGTGCTCCTCAGAGGCAGCATCCCAAATGTGATGTTAAATGTAATTAAAATACCTCAACACCATATTATGTATATATAATCTAGACTTAATGAAACAGAAGCCTAGATAGTTGAGGAATAAGATCTGACTTGCAGAATTCAACCTGTTCACTGCATCACTTGTCCTGAGTGCCTTTTACCTTTTCCTTAAAGTAGCTTAACCAGCTACCTGTAGAAGTAAGCTGCATGTCATCTTGGCTATTTACCAATTTTCTTCTAACTTGGAATAAGAGGACAACAAAGGAAAAATGTGTGCCTGAGGGAAAATACTTGCCTGTTGTCATGAGTTAACAGTTAACTGTGAAAGAACATTGGAATACTTAGAAATCCTTCTATATTTAGAATTTACTCTGTGCAGTGCAAGGTCAATGCTTCATTCCCTGTTCTGTGTGCAGAATGCAGATGTACTAAGGGCTTTCGACTGTAGGTCACAGCTGAATATGTTCGGGAGCCCTGATAGCACAGTTCCCTGCTGCCGGGAAAGGAGGATGGGCTGATAAATTGAGCTGCTTTTCTAAATAGGAAAGAGATGCTGTCTGTACATGTTAGTAGTTATTTCCAAGGTCTCTAGGGAAAACAGATGCATAGTTATTCTAACAGAGGCTTCAGTGGTTTGGCTTAAAAACCCCCAAGGAAACAAAAAGCAAAGCAAAACAAACACACAAACAACAACAAAAAAAAAAAAAAAAAACCAAACAACAAAACAAAACCAAAACAAAGCAAAAAAAGCCAACACAGGCACAAGCCTGAGAAAACTATTTATTGCTGAATTCCAGCCATTGCTGGACTGGTGGGAGGCAGCTACTTAGCAGAGGAAGCATACACATTAGTGGGTAAGTAACTCCTTATTATTTTGAAAATACAGGTTAGCTACTCCTTGTTGTTAGTACAGATGTGTTCCATGGTGCACCTGGTCAGGTAAACTGGTTTTGATATTCTCTCATGACTAACATCTCTTCCCCACGCAGTCCTTCACACTGAGGCAGTAAGATTTCTTGAGAAGGAAGGACATGTAATTGCTGTGGAACATTTAGGTTTCTCATGTTATCTTTTACTGAAATATTGAGCCACCTTGGTGTCACTGAAATATTTGAGACTTCAGGGACTCATCAGTCTTTCCTGCCTGGTGGTCCTAGCTGCGTGGGTACAGAGGCACTCTGACTTCAGGGTCATGTTATATGGCTTTTTCCTTCACATCATTTCATGATCTTCATCCACTACATTTCACTGCAGGTCTATGACCTCCAGCCTTAGAGGTGTTCCCATGCATGGTTATGAGAGGCAAGGAAGTCTGCCTTAGTCCTAGAAAAGTCATGGCCTCTATTGGTTGTAAAATGGGAGCATT
>JBCJKH010048420.1:0-10465 GCA_039877255.1 Loriculus beryllinus
CACTGCCAGGAATGGGGCAGCCACAGCTTCTCTGGGCACCCTGTGCCAGCGCCTCAGCACCCTCACAGGGAAGAGCTAATCTAAATTCTATGCTTAATCGCCATTTGTTAAAGGCTGGATGAATGAGCAAGAGGAGTCCTACTGCCTCAAGCTGTTTCATTAATTGCAGAAAGAGCACAAAGTAGAGAACCTTCCTTTTGACTCTTCAAACCCTGAAGAAATGGTACATAGGTGTCACTTTGCACTTAAAGCTATTGGTGGGGAGACAGACCCTGGAAGGTGTTTGAGCCAAGGGGGAGAGAAATCCTGTCTCTTCAGTGATTACCATGTTATAAGAGAAGCTCTGTCTGTGACAAGGGAAGCACACGATAAACTTCCTATCCCTAGCAAACGACAGCAGCTGTTTTATTCCTGTTCCTCAGCCTGAGTCAATGTAAAAATAATAAAGAAAAAAACCCAGTACAGTCTGCAAAGGTCACAATAAGGGATTAACAGGAACCTCTGGGATTCTGCCTTCCAAATATGTGCAAAATAAAAGGGCTCTGGCCTCATGTACACCACTATTTCAGGAAAACTCATTTTTCCACCTTCTGTTCTGCTCATGCCTGGTATAAAGCAAAAGCAACATCTGCAGCAGGTTCTGTTCTTGCCTTGCAAAGATATGGTGCTGCATAATAAGGCTATAGCCTTACCACATTACATTTTCTATACATCTGCAGCAACCAGCAACTACATTTTGGTCCCAAAACAATGTTTTTCAGTAAGTGCAAGAATGGAGCACTGGGTGGGCTAGACCTAGAGATGGTGCAGGAAAGATTGGCCTTGTTTTCCAGGATTTTTCCAGCCGTGGAATCAGAAATCGAACTGTTCTGCTGCCTGCCTGCACTGCCTTGTAATTCCTTTGGGAGCTTCTCACCTTCTTGCTGAGCGTAGGAAACATAGCAAAGCAATGGATCCCCTCCTGCAGTAAAAGAGCTTTTGAACCTGATCTGGTATAATTCTATAGAACAGTAAGTTGTGCATCAGTGAGTAGGAGAGCAGACAAAGGGCAAACTGAGCTATAGAAATGGGAAAAGAAGGGAGAGATTAGAACAGTATAGGAAAGGAAATGAAGGAAAAGGGCTGCCAAAACCAAAGGAGGAATCTTTTGGGGGGAGTGACAGGCTGAGCAAGCAGTGACAAGGGAAGAAGTGAAAGGTTCCTACGTAAAAGTAGCCATTCATTTGTAAGGGCAGGTGTTCTGTACGGAGGTAGAAGGTGAAGGAAAGCATATGATGCAAAATACACTGTAGAGGACCATGGAAAGAAAGAGGTTAAGGTACACAAAGGAATAAAAGAAAATTGGTCAATACAATTCTGGCACTTCAAGGAAACCAAAAGTGCATTTTATACTGACTCCATCACGGCGTGTGCTGCTGCAGATCAGTGTCTGCTGGAGCCTGGTTTGTGATAATCTAATTTGGGACTTTGTAACATGTAACTAATAAAAAGCTTTTCTTTATACATGTTGGACATAAAAAGAAGGGGAAGTTCATTCTAAGGACAATGCATGAGGGTGCAATAAAGTGTGCTGGTCCCATTTTGTGGAAGTTAGAGACAAAGAAGCAAACACAAGTTATTTTCTTTCATTAAAATAAAACAAAACCAAACCAAACCATGTTGCACTTACCATTTTCTCCTCTTTGGCAGGTGGGCTTCGAAGGAAAAAACACAGGGGAGCGAAGAGGATATCCACAATCCCTATAATCGTCATGAGCCATGGAAATCCGATGGCCTTTGCAATGGCACCGCCAGCAGAAGGACCTTGTATAAACAAACCCCCTTTTCTGAGGATCCCTCAGACACAGCATTTGCAGCAGTCACTTTAAGCAACAGTGGTTTTATACACAAAACTCCAGCGTTACAAATTGGTTTGAGGAATGTAGAGACATGCTTGTGATTATAACATAAACCTTTCCTGGCTTCACAGTTCATTGAGGAAGAGATGCTCTTGTGGTATTTGTACAATGCACTCAAGGAGGCAGTGGGGATATTCCCCTCTCAGACTATTGAGAGCACAGCTGTGGTGTTTGTTTTAACTGTTCCAAAGGATATCCTATTTACATTCAGTGCCTGAGACCTTCAAGCCTCTTACAGCTAATGAAGCTGAGCATGACATCGTGGCAGAGAACAGATGCCAAACACAATTCCCTCTGCTTTGATTTCTTGTAGAATATAAGAACCCTTGCTCATAAAGCCTGTGAGTGCCACTGGGATTCACACCTGGCATCACAGCATATTCTTAACTCTGCATTATAGGCAGGAAAAGGTTGGACTTACCTATTGCAAAGCCCATGCAGAAGGCAACATCAGCTATTGCATACACGCTGCCATAGACAGATACGTGACGCAGATCTACGAGGTAACCCATAATTGGCATCATGGAAGAATCCACCATTCCTGGTCAGGAGGGAAGGAAAAACACTTCAGGAAAAAACTGCCTTTTTTTTTTCCCCCTTTTAAATGTTTTGGCTAACTGTGTACTTCAAAGGGATGCAAAAGCAACTAAAAGATGCTTAAATAAGCAGAAAGATATGTGTAAAAGTAGACTCTATTATCCATGTTTTTTATGATCTTTACTGTGTCTGAAGTCATGTATGGACACGCATAGACATGTACATATGGTACATATACAGATCTGCTGACCAGCCAAGCACTAAAACCCGAGCCAGGTCCCCTCCAGCCTGTGTGCTCCAACATAAGCAAAGCTCACACATACCACTTGAAGGCTTGGGAATTCTTTCTTGATGAACACAAATTTAAGCCTTTTATTTTTCTTTTTTTTTTTTTTCTTTTTTTTTTTTTTTAATATGAAAATATCTCTATAAATTCTCTTCCACAACAGGAAAGTCTGTGAGTTTCAGGCTTTATTTCTGAAAGCCATATATACATTTATGGACATTCATTTGAAAGGTCTGTGTAGGTTGATAGGGCAATTCTGGGTACACTTCAGAATCCAGCTTAACAGCAGCCTGGTTTAAACTGCCCTTTAATGTTTCCTGCTCTATCTACCAGTTTGGGCTGGAGCTCAGGCTCACACAATAGTCTGATCACAATGGCAACAAAACTGTTTTCCCATATAGTATCATATAAAATCAAGTTTACACAAAAACCAAACTGTAAGAAGCCAATTGTAATTTTTCTTACCAATGGCAAATCCAACTCCAAAGTTTGGTGCTATAAGCCCATAAATGTTTTTAGCAAATGGTACCTATAAAGGAAACGTATGCAGTTAAGTACGTCACACTGCACATGCTAATGTGATAATTTTCTTCTTCTAAGATATATTCTCCAAGTAGTTATGGCACACTTAGCATGGATGTGAGAGTCAGAGTCTGATCCTTGCTCTGGGCTACCATTTCAGACAACTGTGCCATTAAACCACTGACACGCTTACTATTAGGAGCAACACTAATACTGCTCACTACTCACACACTGTTAAGTGACAGCTCAAAAGAAAATAGTCTTCTTTCAGAGCCATTCTTCCTTAGAATAATTGAAGCATTGAAACTTGAAAGCACTCAAAACTCTGATCTGGAACCTATTAACTACACATTGTTTAATAACATATCATAAAGCAAAATCTCATAGGGAAAGCACACATTTGAAGATGAACACACGAATACTTAAGTGGTTTAAAAGATACATGATTGTCTACTTACACATAAAATACTTATTCCCACGATTAGCATCCCAAGTAAAGCACAAAGCCACCTATCAAAAGAGAAACATCACTTAGAGATCGGTGATACCGAGATGTTAGAGCTGATCTTGAATGCTTCAAAGCCATGTTTGAAGCACCAAGCTACACAACCAAAGCAGCAAAATGTTCCAAAAATCGATTTTGTTACTACAGAACAAAGCGTAATAATTTCCTATCACTGAGCTGCCCTGGAAAACACTGGAAATGGAACAGACTGGAAAATTATTAGTGTTTTTAAATTAAGCCTACCTTCCCATTTTGTGCGCGAGTATCCCAAACAGATTAGTCCCAATAAGATAAGAGATACTAGCTGGAAGAAAAGCAACACCTGAAAAATATGAATGAGATGTTTTATCAGCAAGGATTTTAGCGAAGTGTTAGAAGAAACTAATAAATTCCAGACACTGCAATTTTGATCTGAACACATCTAATAGAGCCTTTGTACAGAGCATGAAGAATCAAATATCCGGTTCATTGCAGCCCTTTCATGAAATCTAAAGGCATCATCTATGAAATGTGGGAGCGACGTGACACCTTTGAAAAGAGTTTTTCAGCATCAGCTGCAAGAACTGGTATAGGAGAGGGGATGGAATAACAGAGAGCAGAAAGTTTATATCTAACTACAATAAGCTTTGGGATAGGTCAAGGAAAGCGACTCTTTCATGGCTGTGTGGCTTATGGAGCATCTGCTCAGCACATGCAGGAAGCCCACAACTGTCAGGGGTGGGTGAATCCCTCCCTGGAGTGGGGGTCAGCAGGGCTGCTGCTGTGGCTTGGCAAGTAATGTCCCCCTCTATGGGCATGAATGCCACAAGGTCTTGTATTACAAGTGAGTTTGTAATGCCACGGTATGAGTAGTGATTGAAGTCAAACATGCATCAATAATGTAAAGGTGAAAAACCCCACAAAACCATGGTTTTAATGTTATTTAGCCAATGCGTTTACAGTGAAAGTTAACTAAAAATAGTTATTGGTGTAAATTAAAGAATCTAGTTATCTGCAATGACTTACAGATAATGGCACCCAAATAAATCCATTCTGGCCCTGATGGGAGGGCACCCTCCCATCTCCCCATATCCATTTGGAAAATACTGTTGGAGCCAGCCATTTTTAATAGCCTTCAGGTTTCCACAGCAGCAACCGTACCTGGATTAGACACTGGCTGCATGATGGACAGGTATAACTCTGCTTTAAAAGCCAGTTACAATCTGTACCTGAGGATTCGTCCTCTCCCTATACCTAAGTCACAGGGCAGGAACCCAGCCACACAGGAGGTGTCAAAGGAGGATGTGGTAGTGGAGAGCATAGTGTGGCATTGCTTTGGCTGCATGGAGAGCACTAGGGAGGATGATGGAGGTGTGTGTGAGAGCAGGGAATGCCCTTGAGGAAAAGATGTTGTATGACAACTGTTCAAAGGGGCAGAGCAACAAGGTGCTTGCGCCTAATGCTGGATCCTTATGCAACAGTGTTGGATCGTTCATGTGTCTTAGAAGAAATAACACAGTATTTTTTTTTTCTGGTTTTCCTGTTAAATTCCACATCATCCTTAAAAAAAATAGAACTGGGAAAGTCTGTCAAATTAGTGCATGCCACAGCAACTTCTATTTGGTCACCATTCAGTCAGATACTTTAGATTTAGAAAGCAGCTGTGACATTACAGTACACAATCCCACCCTTTCCTTAAAGTGTATATGCTCGTCATCTTTCACCAGGGCAACATAGATTTTCTCATTTCCTGCCTATCCATCTTCTTTCTTATCTCTTCGACATTCATAAGTAAAAAATCAAGAGGTCATTTTTAGCAGAGCAATATCCTGTGATTGAAATCCTTGTGGGTTACAAAAGTGATGCTGGGGAAGTATTTTCACCTGTGTAACTGCAGCTACTTCAGTACTGCTTGGAGCTATCTGTTTGTAGCAAATGGTTGCATAGAGTAGACCTTGACAGCTGGAAGAAAATAAAGAAATACCCTCCAAAGACTTGCAGGTTGGTGGGTAAGCTGTGGGATACTGAAGCACACCTATCATTTTCTAAGTAAGCTTTATGCACAGCAACATTAATTGATCAAATCAAGGTTCTTCGCACCTTCTTCAGATCGTGCTTAAGCAACACGATCTCCAAATTGCATAAGTCAACAATTTGCTTAGAACCCTGCTGTTAGAGATATAATTTAAGAGGCTTACAAACTTTTAATTAATGCTGTCAAATCAGACAAAGTGTGATGGAGTCAATTACTTATATCACTAAGGAGTAAAATTAGTCTTTATTTAAAATGGATCTTTTCCTTCTAAGAACCTCTATTCCACCAAGAGATTAGTAAATCTCATTTCCGTTGCACCAATAATATGAAACTCTTGTGAGGGAGGCAGATAAGAATCTTCCTCTTTGTGAGGTTTAAAATACCTAAGTATGTGTGTTAATTTTGCTGCATTACCATGGAGTCATTACCATGTTCAATAGCACAGCAGCACATCAAGTGCTACCTATAGCCACCCTACATCTGAGTTGCAGTAATTAGAGCTAACGTTTGTGCTTTCTGTATGGTGTAGGACATCCACATGCATACAGAGTAGGGATATTAGTCAAAGGCTAGCAGAACATCATTTTCAGGAAGGATTCTTATTCTCCTTGCAAATGCCATATATTGATATTAAAAAATAGCCTCCTGAAATGCCACAGCACAGAACACTTCATTAACTTTATCACATGTATCTATGTTGTGTTTGTAATGGGAACTCTTTCCTACAAACTATTAAAAAGGTAAACATCATTCAGATCTATGCAGAGGAACAACACTATGCCAAGCACCCCCCAAACAAGCCAGTTCACTTCAACCTGGTTTCCCAAGACTGTGTCCCTGTTACAGGTTATAAGGTGGTCCAAGCTGGGTTTCTCCCATTGCTCTTTCTTGAATGGGATGACTCAGTAACTACTGAAAGGGTATCAAATCCATCAAATTAGAGGGAAAGTGCTTCTCATGTCCATGGTGGCCACCTTTTAAGTAAAGGCTATCTTTCTACCACATTACCAGAAGCATCCCTGGAAGGGATATGTGTTGGCACGAGCGTGCTCTGCACCAAACAGAGCGCACCGGCTGCAGATTCCTGTGACTGCCTGCTCCTGGCAATTCAAAATAGGAGGTGAGGATGGATTCCTTCTGGGAAAACCCTCGACAAAACAACCTGAACACACTGTTTTGCCCTGCTGGGCTGCCTCTGTGGCTCAACAGGTATCTGCCTGATGTGCTGCTGGGGCTCCCAAGGAAGCCTCTATTGCAATAATATCGATCCGGTACCTATTTTTCTTACAGAACAATGTTTGCAATTGTAACACTGAAAATTTAAAGCTGGTAAAACCGAAATTACTACTCTGCAGCTTATAATTACAGCTAATATATGTAAGCTTATATAATCATATATAAACTTATAACCATCATTAACAGGACCAGAACTGAGACAGTCATTAGTTAAAATAGAGATGCAAACAATATACTGTACTTTACCAAGCTGCCATTTCTTTGAACACATGGTCTCCATCATCCAGATGGGTAAAGCTGGTTCAAGCATAGCAATAGCCATGTTTGCAAAGCAGATTGATCCTTAGGGAAAGAAGGAGAGGGAAATAAAATAGTAGCAATTATTTCATTTGACTGTGCACAAAAAGGCATACAAAGAACGGATGCTGTTACATAAAACATCACACTTTTTACAGTTCTATTTTTGTGCATTGGTTAGAGTTAAATAGAACAGAATGTAATGTCACTGAAGACTTTTATATATATTTCTATTCTCTTAGAAATTCTACAATAAAGGTTAAGCTACTTTCATAATGTGAAAGTTTGCAGTGAGCTTGATGATATTTGGAAAGTTCATGAGGTCTGGCCGTTGTACAAATGATTAGCTAAAACTAGTCTTTTGGTCTTTATCTAGTCTCCTAGGGCAAAACCAGAGCCCTGTTGTGTAAAAGGCACCAGCTCTGACCCCATGCCTCTCTCATCTGAAAACAACCATCACGAGAGCTGGAGGTCTTGATCCTAAAAATACCAAGAGACAACCAAGGAGACATTTATACCCTACAAAAAGGAACTGTGTTGAGATCCTTTTTGCCCGCAGCCAGTAAGATCCATGCAGCAAAACATGGGTTTGGCTGAGCTTGCCCAACCATATGAATTTCAAATGCTTCCAAATCTCTTTTGAATCGCTGGACCTTTAGTCACCAGATGCAAAGGATAACAAGAGGTGGAAGTGCTGATTCAGTCTTGCCCCCAGCTCAGCTCTGCCCTTCATCACTGCCTGCAGATCCAGACTCCAGTGGGTTTGTGTCAAGTTCATCTATCCTCAGTTGTGCACTTCAGCTTTATGCAGGGATTATTAAATCCCATGGTATTTCTTTGGATTTAAGATGTCTTTCCCACTTATCAAAAATAACCCGAGGCAGTCAAAGGCTAATGGAGGGCAACGGGACATGTCCCTTTTGCTAATCCCTTACAAAATGGTTTGGAAGTCACTGCTACAAGTGACATGAAACCTGTGCTCCCACTTTTCTTCTTAATATGTACAACCTCTGAAATGTAGGAAAACTTTCTGAACTCCCACAGTCTTTTACCATCCAAATTTTACTTTTCTTACAGAAATTCTTCTGAGGGCAGAGAAACATTATTTCTCCTGGAACAAGTTTCTCATCGTGCAGCTCAAACCAAAATGAGCACCGATGTCATTCTTTGCTCAAACCTGTCAGAATACATTAGACTGTGTATCCACAACTCCCAAAATGAACTTGGCTCACTCCCTTCCTAGGGCAAGGAGCAACAGTTCAGCACTGCTTTACCCTAAAGAGGAAAGCTAACCTTTCCACTCCAGTGGAAGCTCCCACTAGTGCAGTGCCTGTGAGGAGCCACGGTCAAACACCTCGGGGTTGCCTTCTTCCAAGCCAATATCAGCCATGCTCAAGCAGCTTCCTTGATGCTGGAAAACCACATTTCATACCACACAAAGCACAGACATAGGAAGCAAGGCCATTCCAACAGAGATGGATTAAATAGCAAAGGTCTTGTTCTACTCTTAACAAACTTAACAAAGAAATGAGATATAGGTGTGCATGCACACAGGGATGGTGGCATTGACAACTCATTAGTTCAGGCAGCATCACCAAAGCTTAGCAAAGTACTCATGTATATGATTCCAAAGGTACTTCAGATCTTAATAGGATGTACCCCAAGAGAAAAGCAAGAGCCTGAACTGGTACCCTGAAAACTCAAATCAAAGTCCAATGAAGGCCATGTTATCTTAGCAAAGCCTCCCCAAAAGAAGATTATACTGGGTTTTTTCCCCTCCCTGTCTTGCATGAAGCTGACCTCTTTTTAAAGGATGGCCTCTCAAAGGCATAAACCCTACACTGTTTCTTCTTTAAATTAGGTTAAATGTCCTGTGTTGGCCAGAACATGCGAAGTTGCAACCTTCCAGCTGGATCCTATCTCTGTAGCTGAGAACCCACTTAGCTTTTGACAGAGTGACATAGGCATCGCTGGTATTTTCGCTGTGAGAAAGTATTGCTCAGTGCAAAGCTGTCACACACCTTCTCAAGATCCCATGTCCTCACTGTGATGTCTGTCTCAACTTTGGGGTTTGGATCTGATATTTTCAACTAACGCATTTTTTGCCTTGCAATAGCTATATATAAAGGTATCCAGCCATTAGGACTAGCCATAGGGACTGCAATATACAGGGAGTGAATGAGAGCACTGGCCTCCTGTCTGTTGTGACAGTCAACATTATTAACTCATAGAAAATGGTTTTATCAAGGGAAAAAGTTCCACTTTCAAAAAGAAGAGAGAGGAACTCCATGCTTCAGTTCAAGACACCTTGTGTTCAAGAGTAATATCGTGCTACAGATAAGCCAAATTGGTCAAGAAAGTGCTTGTACTTTGAGAACACAATTACGACTCAAGTGCATGACGAATGCTCACGAGATTGAATCTGAATTCGTACCATGAGATTAGTGCACCTAAATCAAGAGTGCAAGAAGCACTGAAACTGCCATGTCCATTTGCAGTGCGCCTAAAGTGTCCCTGGATTTAACAGCGATTAACAAGTCAGCCCACTAAAGATGCAGTCAATTTTTAATGAGAGTGTTAACTGCTTTAAAAGCCATTCAAAACCTCTAATCTTCCGGAGCAGTACAAACCCAGTGGGACGTACAGCTTTCTCCTCTCTAATCACTGTATCTGAACATCATGCAGTGTGGGACATCCACATTCATAGCATCCTAGTGGAGCAGAAGACATATTATCCTGGCTCAGATACGAAGAAATGTGGCTCAACTGTATGCCTCAAAGCGTCAGAGCATGGAGCTAACTCTGCCATTCCAAACAACTCCTTACTCACCCTTCCCTGTTAGGATCAGGATCGAGTTCCCATCTTAGAAAATAAAGCAAGGAAAATACCAAACTCCTCAGGGTAAGAGAGAACAAATGAAACTTTCATACTCTTTTCACTGTTAAAAAGCAGCAGCTTCAGAACTAAAGCAATTAACATTCAGGCAGTATATTCCTGGAGCATCAAGAAAGCTGTATCTGGATTAATGTGCTCTCACAAGCCAGATAAAAGGCTGAATTTATAGTTGGCATTTCATGTTCATGTCTGACAAAATCATATTTGGTTTGTAAGGGAAATAAAACAGGAGGAGAAGAGGCTGAAGTTAGAGAACATCAGCATCATCCATACT
>JBCJKH010048421.1:0-15023 GCA_039877255.1 Loriculus beryllinus
AGTAAAGAATTTCTTCCTTATATCCAATCTAAACCTCCCCTGTTTAAGTTTTAACCTGTTACCCCTTGTCCTGTCACTACAGTCCCTGACGAAGAGTCCCTCTCCCGCATCCTTATAGGTCCCCTTCAGATACTGGAAGGCTGCTATGAGGTCTCCATGCAGCCTTCTCTTCTCCAACTGCTCTCTCAGAATTTCAAAATCAGCTTTAAAGTAAGTCAAATGTCAGTGTTTTGGGCAGTGAGACACAGTGAGCGGCTGTCCAGAAGCTTATTGGTAAGCATCTGATATCACAGATTTCCCTAATTTGATAATTAAATCTAGCTATTTGCCAGCAAGTACCCCTCAAGTCGCGTCATCACATCAGTCTGTTGAGGAGGGACTGACTGGAGAATACAACATAAAAAATACACATTTAAGTTGCATACTGAAGTATGAAAACATCCTTGAATCACACCTTAACATTTAAAATCGAATGTCCATCCTGCAACTTTCATCTCATCACTCAAATTCTATTTCTTTGACCACGTCTGTGTGATGTTTGATGTCCCATCTCTGACTTCCTGTCTCCAGCTGAGGGTCTACATCCTCCTGGAAGGCAAACAATCTACATAACTTAGAATTCCAGGACTTTTGTGTAAGGCCAAGCTAGTGTACTTTCCTCCAAAAAATAAAATTACCAGACTGATGGAAAAGCATACAAGAATTAGAGAAAAAGTTACAAAGACATGTGGTGACATCTCTCCTTGGAGAGTAAAAGGAGAGCAGTCAACAGGGGAAAAACAAGTTACAACACAAGTTATTGACAAAGATGCATTCCCTTTGTCTCTCACACCAATATGATGTTTTAATACATTAATTTTGCAGTAATTCTGATTGTTCTCAACATCCCTCTGCTCAGAACATGGTCTTGTTTCTGCTCCAAAGCAGTCTTTATGCAGTAATTGCCCCATCCCTGGCAGTGTTCAAGGCCAGGCTGGAAGGGGCTTTGAGCAATGTGGTCTAGTGCAAGGTGTTTCTGTTCATGCCAGGGGTGTTGGAACTACATGATCTTTAAGGTCTCTTCCAACCCAAACCTTCTATGATTCTGTGAATCTAGTAAGCAGGAACAGAACTTGCATTTCTTGCTAGCATGAATGGTTCTACCACCAAAGGCACTCTAAACACAGGTACGCTCAAATGGACTCAAACCTGCTGTGAATGGAGAATGTGATTTTGCCTCTACCTTTTTCTTTCAGATATGTTGCCTACACAATGTTTACCTACACACTGAGACTGGGCAGTTTATCTGAGCAGAACCTTTAGGCATGAACTGAATGAATCTCTCTCTGTCCAGTATGCGCAAGGAAATAATATTCCTACAAAAGTTAATCCAAACTTTATTTCTCAGATGGACAGGGCTAAGGGGTATAGTAAAATTTTTAAAGATAAAATTGAAATACCCTCAAGCCAGATACCTTGCTAGCAATATGACTGGGGTAGCACAAAATGTCAACACAGGCCACTTGCATGTGCACTTATTCGCTTTCTCAGCTGGTTTTTGCAGCCTCTACATAGCTCGTGCTGTGATGGCTGTTTTGAGTCACCCCTCTGCAGCCAAATCATAGAATTGCATGGAGGAAGCGCTCCTGCCACTGGCAACTTATTAAATCACCACATAGCTGGAGGTCAGATAGCCAGTTTCAGAAAAAAGCCATTCAATTGTAAGCCAGATGACAGGAAGGCAGAAGAGGGCCCATAACTTGCCTTGTAGCTAAAACACAGAGCAGTTAGTACCATTCCTCAGGCGGCACCAGTAAATCCTTGTCCTTAAACTCAAAATGTATAATCCTTACAGTTGTAAGGGGACAGATGTGCTTGATTTTAGATCCTAGTTTTCTTTTAGGCTATGAGAGTCCAGCTACACCATAGGGAGCTCACAGATGTTCTCTTACGTAAAACCCAGGGTTTGCCAAGACAGACTTCTCTCTTTCTGCCAGCTAGTATCAGCCCAAAACATGTAACACAATAGCCTGGCATTATACAAATAAAGATACTCAAAATGAAATATATATACAAATGATAAAACTCTTGTACAATGAAAAAAAAAAAAGTTTATACTTTTAACAAAAATAGCTGTTTTAAAACTTTCAGAAGCAACAGAATGAATAAAACAAAGAAAGAAATAAAGGAACGAGTCTTGCTTTTGGCAAAGGGATTAACTGTACTCCATAATTAAGATGCTTTATTAAAAATAAAACAGATTAAATATTTTGTTAGCTGTGAACACATTGCTTTTTATGAGACTAGCATTCAATGTTAAGCTTAGTCTTCAGGCATGTTGTATTGAGTTGCGTAACAGAAGAGTCTGGTTTACAGCCTATGACATTTTCAATTAAATTGTTACCAAAGTTTCATTTCAAAACATCCTAAAACCATCTTGTGCCTACTTGCAACTTTAAATACGCCTGTGACTGTCTGCAAAGATAAGTTCAGCTCTCCCTAGTATCTTCTTGTAATAGGCATTCGATTAAGAAACTATTTATGACAGCTTCCAAGGGCATGACTAAACACGATGTGTAAGAATTTATCACATCACTTACTCCTCACTTTAGAATTTGGGTCATTGAAAGCTACTTGAAATCAATAGGCTGAGAACAAGCGACCAGTGCTATTTTCATGGTGATGGGCACTACTGTTTCTCATGAGAAAGGGACCGCTATTCTTCCAAGACAGCCAGATGAAAGAGGTCTTGAAGAGGCCTGCATGTGGAGTGGTTTTGGTTTTCAGCTTGCCCTATAAAAGCTGAATATTCAGCTAAATATTACTGTCACCAATATTTAGAAGTGGTACAAGAATACTGAATATTAAGTAAATATCCACATAATTCGCTTGCAGGATCTCTGGGCTATTTTAAAATATGTCAACTGGTAATAATATTTAAAATAAACTTAAGAATAATTTAGAGGGCTTAACAAAATTGTTGTATTATTTTTTGAATGTAACTGTTAAAAATGAAAGCAAGCTGCATACTAAGTAGTTTTCAATCTGATCATAATTTTGACAGCAGTTAATCATTACAGATCCTAGACAGAAGACTACAGAAGAATTTTAAACTGATTTTAAAAGGTCATTATGCTTTTGTAAAAGCTGTACTGTAGTAACAACATTTATGTTTAAAGGAAAAATAGCAGCTTAATCTGTGCTGTCCGTGCTGGCCGTGATATCCACAGCTATCGAGGAAATAACTCGCACAAAATGGTACAGTTACTCAAGTGAGAACACTGGATGGCACACACGAATCTGAGTACCCACTGTGTGAGCCCAGGTATTCCAGCCTGCAGAGCTGTTATGTCATTGATTTGTCTGCTTAAAAATAAGAGGAATATAGCTCTGTTTAAGCTTTAACTACAACAAAAAAACTGGCTCAGCCTCTCAAATAGGTGCTGGTGAAGAACGTATCTCCTGGTGCTTCAACTAGAAAGTACAACTCTTACTCTTCTTCCCTTTCAGCTTCATTATTTCCTTCCAAGTTCACAGCTGCATTTAGAACTGCATGTATCTTTTTCCATGGCATTGATTTCACAGTGTTCATCTCCTCAGCCCGTATTGATTAGATGAATCTGTAGTTTGGTTTTTCATGGAGATGTCTTAAAAGTTTCAGCTAGACAAAAGAAGTAACCTCAAACTCCCTTTCCACTAATTCCTCTCTTGACTCAACATCTCTTTTGCCTTCAACAAACTGTATTCCCTTGTGCCTGCTCTTGGCCTCAGCTTTTACCCTGCATGCTCTGCTTCCATAAATCTGCTGTCTATTCAGAAAGCAGAACTATGTCTGCAGCAGTACTTGTGTGCCACAGCCTTGTCTCTTTAACACTCCTTGTTGTCCTCAGTTGCAATGTCTCCCTCATATTAAGTACTGAAGTTAACTAGTCAGGAAAGAACATTAGGAATGTTTTTGTTAGGAACAAAACGTTAGGAATGTTTTTGCACTAATTTTTGCTGCTGAATACATTTTTATATGCTCAAAGTGAGCTTCCATTCTCCCAGGCAAACAGATCTACTAATAGAGCTACAACTTCCCTTCAAGGTCCATTAACAAAACACAAGCTATCTTGTGGTTGAGGCTGTCTGTGAACTTCCTTCAGCCCAAAGATGGAGCTTTAAAATCCTGACTCAGTTAACTGCTTTCTGATTCTTTCCTGCTGATTTCCACATAGCCTTCCCCCTTAACCAGATCTGACACTAACAGAAGGAATTTCTGGAATTGTTTAGCTTAACCTTCACCTGAAAAAACAGTCCTGTCTTCATGCCCCAGTTATTTTGCTCTTCTTATAACACTGAAGTTGCAGCACATATTTTTACATAAACTGTACAGCATAACAGAAACATGTATCAGCAAAAGAATTCCTGTCTTCCACTGCCCTGAAATTTCTGAAAGGCTTTTCAAATCTTTATTCTCTTTACCCAGACAAAATAAGCAACTAGTTCAGTTTCTTCCCAACAGTCCAACACCTACACTTTCGAGAAACAGGCCTTGCCTTTATATGGACTCCTTAGGTCCAAATCCACTAGTAAAATCTTTTATAGTGGTAATGCGCATACAACATACCAGGAGTATTATTTGGGTTGATATTAGAATATCTGACTTAATTTTCCGTTTCTTTTCCATACAACTGATAGGATTCTATTAGCAGGATGGAAATTTGAAGCATCAGTTTTAATTTCTGTGTATTTGTTTATGAACAATTTCAACGCCTTATGAATATACACTAGAATTAATCTGTTCAAACAAACTCAAAAGAAAGAACTGCAGTTGTGTAAGACGGTCTTAAGTATTGGTTAGGGATATCAATAGTAATTTTGCAATGATATTTTAAATTATTAATTGGGAAGTTTTTTTCACTCTGAAATTCAACAAAAAAATATCAGAGAGATCATATTTTAAAAAGCAGAGCTACTTCTAAAATAAAATGTAATTAATCCAAAATCATCTTTCCCAAAACATTTCTAGATTCACTCCATGTCATTAGGATGCACTTAGGGCAGTAATGAATTTAAAGAACTTTGTACAGGAATCCTTGTTTCTGCAGCTATCGTCATATTGAACAGATCTATATGGCAACCAAATTCATATTTTGCAGTGAGTAAGCACCAGGAGCTCTAAAGCCAAATCAGTCAGTAGAAGCAATCCTTTAATGTGCTCAACTGATAATGTCCTGAGAAAGCTGACATGGACCCTACAATATTCTAAGTCCTAGAGTTGGCCACTGCGAGGTTACTTTCTGCTGTGACTTTAGTGTGTGCTTAAAGGAACCAATATTGTACTAACACAATAGATAATACATAAACTGTAATGAGTTATGACAGGCATTGTATTTCAAGACAATTATGATTTGCCTCTAGTAGTTTTATAAGGCATGAGACTGAATACCTATTGAGTTTTACCACCCAAGAAGTACTGTTTTGGACTGAAATGCCTGGATTGTATTACTGATATAAAATAGAAAATACACTTTGAAATACAGAAAACAGGCTACATACTGATTTGTGAATGATCTCACTCCACACCAGCTCCAGAACATTAATTTTATCAAGAACCCTGAAGCTATTTATAATGGCAATTGCTATCAGTTCATTCTGAATTTCTTAACCTGTGAGACAAATTAAAATGCAGTTCAGATGATAAGAACTAGAAAAGTTTCTCATAAACAGCATTACAATGCAGAAATGACTGTGAGATACTGCCACCACCCTTCATTTACAGACCATGCACAAATATGATTGGATTTGATAACTTACAGTCTGTAAATAGTATTTTCATAATTCATATTTAGAGAAAACTGCTAATTCATGACAAGAGGGTCAAGATTCAAGAAGTGTTTTCACATGCATTCATTAAAAACACAGACTGTGAATCCCTGTATCTGAGTAGGGCAATTCAAACCACAACATAATTTGTAATTGTAGCTATGGTTTGTCACTTGTGAAATGTAAATTTTATGTTAGAATCAGTTCCTTTTCTTGCAAGAACTGTAAAAACATAAAAAGCTTCACAAGTCACCAAAACAGGTTTTTTAGTTACTGCCCAGATTGCCAGTCCCACCTTACATAGAGACACATCCAAGATTCAACATCAACAAACATCAAGACTTTTGGACGAAACAAAGTGCGAGGAAAAACTGTTGCTTATAACAAACTCAGCCAACTTTACAGCAGGTATATATATATATATATATATATACTCTTTCAAGTCACACATAACGAAGGTGGCAGTCATGTACTTCAGGTGCAGAAACTGAGGATGGCTTTGGCAAGGGCATTACAAGGCTCTGACAACATCCTATGAACTTCAGCTTTCTTGGAAAAGTGTAAATATTTCTGATATTAATTGCTCATTTGACACAAACACATCCATACTGTACTTAAGCTGGGATTCTACATCTCTTGCTAGCTTTAACACACTAAGCATTCATTATTGGTAAGTATCTGTATCTCAGAATTATTTTAAGTTAGTCTTGATAAAACATCTAAAATGCATACCTTTTCTACCATAAACGTTTTCTACTGCATCTTCAAATGCTAGTCATCAAAAAGGAAATGAGGATGAATAATGTCGGTTCACTCAAAGTACATTTTGTTCACCAATTCTGTCTACTCTGTTTTCTCTCTTTTGCAAATTCTGCTTTTCAACTGTGGCTTGAGACATTGCATGAAAAGTGAAGAACGAAAAACAGAGGGGAGAACACTACTGTACAGCTTGAACAGGTGAACTGTATCATCCAATTACATTAATAAAAGTAGGAATCAGATTCCAAAAGCAACATAAAAAAATGACAAATCTGGCTTGTATACCAGTCACAGGTACTCTTTCATATTTCATTTAACATTAAAGGAGTTGAAAGTAACAGTTAGCTACAGCCTCCTGGGGTACATGTATAAGCAGTGATTGAATGACAGCAGAATTCATTGACAAGAATACTATATCGTGTATGTGCTTATACATAAAACAACTTAATAGATGAACTAATGTATAGCAAGTCTAAAGCCAACTTCTGAATACAGGATTGACATTATTTCGTATGGATTCCTTTGTTAATTTTTATTCTATGTCCAAGATCAGAATCGCTTCCTATACTATTTAGGAGAGAAAACAAACAAGTAGACAGTTACAGATAAAAGATTAACACTGAGTTGACTCAACCTCATAGACAATCCCTGGCAAACCCTATAATATTTTGATCTGACATACATGGAAAAATGCTTTCAAATAAATGATTTTTAAAAATATCCTTCAGTATAACATAAGGAGCTCTCAGTGTCTATTGTGATTAAAGAGATACGTGGCTACAAAAGCTTTACTTAAAATCAGACCACCAGACTGAGACAATCCACAAGCAAGTCAGAATTACAAAACCAGGCACTGCAAGACGGCTCTTAACACGGTCACTAAAATTCACTCCTACACCAGATGACAGTATCCAAAACCATATCAGATTCAGACAGATTCAAAGAAGGGCTTATGGCTTTCAGCAGATCTTGGGCAGGAAAAAGGTGCTCAAGTCGAGAAGTATAACTCAGAATCCAAGGACACCTGCAAGTCAAGTAATTCACACAGTTTTGATGCTATGCTCCTGAGATACCCTGGTTTAGAATCACTAAACTGCTAAAATGCAAAATCAGTAAACCTAGAATCTGCTAAATCTCTGTACACTTTCTCTAAAGAATCTGACTTACTCTACTCCAACATTACACGCAAAAAACCAGAGAACTAAATAAGGATGCCTGTTTTGTCTAGAGCCGCTTTACAGGTACAAATGACCTTCTCCTTCCCTAAAAGTGATTTAGATCAGCAGCATAATGCCTGCAACTTGTTCAGATATCATAGCTGGCTGTTGTAATCATAGAATGGTTTGGTTGGAAAGGACCTTAAGACCACCTAGTTCCAACCCCCCTGCCATGGGCAGGGACATCTCTCCCTAGACCATATCGCCCAAGGCTCTGTCCAGTCTGCCCTTGAACACTGCCAGGGATGGAGCATTCACAACTCACTTGGGCAACCCGTTCCAGTGCCTCACCACCCTCACAGTAAAGAACTTCTTCCTTATATCCAACCTCAGTCTCTGCTGTTTGAACCCACTGCCCCTTGTCCTATCACTACAGTCCCTCAAGAAGAGTCCCTCTCCAGTATCAAACAACTGTAACACGGAAAAGAATGATTTTTCTTTTTTTCCTTTGCGGATTCCACACACAACTTTGCATTTGTTACAAAATCGCATTTACCCGAGAAAACATTTTGTCTGGGTGACAGGCATCTTAAAACAATCTATATGAAAGCTAAACATAACCTGATACACACACACACACACACACACAAGCAGCAAAACACTAAACCAAGTCCCACGGATTCTCATTTTTCATAAAAATTACACTTAATTTGCTGTGGTAATAAAAGATAACTTATGAAATTATTACTTGAACAGTCACTGAGAATAAAAGCAATATATTGCAAAAAGCGTTGGTCCATTAGAAAACTACACGTCATTCTGTACCTGCATGAGTCATTTCCCATGCACAGAAGATTACAATAGACTTGATACATTTACATTGCTATAAATTATACCTAAGAAGAGGGGTTTTAATTTATACTTCTGAGCCACTGTAATAGCTCCTGGCTTAAATAAGTTTGTATTTTCTGCCTGCCTTTGTCTTGCAGATTTGCTTTCAATTTCCCATTTACTTAGAGTCTGGGTGAAAGTGTTACAGGTCAAGAAACAGACGTTTTCTTTAAGACCTGTGATGAGTCATTTTTCCTCTATTTTTTGTTCAGAAGCTTTGTATACTATGCAAACGACACAAACATTCAAATGTCAGGGTACTTGGTCCCAAAGATACTTCAGTGTAGCAAAGAAAGTTCTGCAACACAAAGTGATAAATTCAAGCACATTGTGGTTTAATTTTTTAAAAAAATAGAATTCTTAAAGGAAAATTATATTTTTACAATTATATCCTCTTGTGTCATTTTTACAAGTTCTAGAGACTACCAATATGTAGAAAAGATTTTAATTGTAAACACAGAACTGAGTAGTTATGCCTAGTAAGAATTCAGCAGAATTTGAAATACCCTAGACGAAGATAAAACGAGTTAAGAATCTTTAAATTGGAGAAAGTTTTCTTCCCCTGTTCCTTGTGGTCAGTAACTGGAGTGGCACTGCACATCAACAATCTCCATTTGTCGTATTTACTACCCCAGTCCAACAAGATAAAGTAAACCAATTAAACACGAACATTTAAGAGTCCTAACAACAAACTGAGCTTAACTGAGATGGAAAGAGAAGTTCCATAAACTTCAGCGGTAGTCAGTGTAACATTAATCTCATTTGCATTTGTTAAACGCCCAGATTTAATAAGCGGAGGACAGAGCATATCAGGAAAATGAAACGTGCCTGCCAGATACTGTTGCTTAAGTCACTGGAAGATACAGAGCGAAGCAAGAGATGAATGACGCACACTGTATGCGGTTTACAGATACTGCCAGTTCCCTTCAAAGTTCATTTTAACAAACGAACAAAAGAGCTCTAAAAATGTCAGCTGCATTATCTGTAACTGCATGAGCTTACTGAGTCTATTCCCAAGCCATACCTATCACACCCACTCACCTAAGCAAATACAATTGGCAATTAAGAAGTATTTTCTAGTTCAAGCTACTCAAGCTCTGCTACAAATCTGTGCTCAACAGAGCACTTCCAACTTGCCTGAAGTTTTCAAACGGCACGCACAGATGCTGGAGGAAACCCCACTCTTCATGGACCATATCTTGATTCCCCAGACTTCAAAGTGTGAATCGATTCTCAGTGACGTATTTTGAGCACCACCATCACCTTCCTATACTCCACTCTTAAATTGCTTAGTTCTAACAAGCAGAGGTTTTTTGAGCAACCACATTATGCAGCTGCTGGTTGGTTTGTTTGTTTCTCTTGAAGTATTTTCCTAAAAGTTCTAGAATTTTTTAAGTGGGCAAGTGCTACAAAGCCTTACGGTATAGTGTTCCTTACGGTATAGTGTTACTGAAGAAATACCTTCTTGCTTAAGTTGTGTACACGTATACTTATGATTCCACTCATCCATAGATTGAGACTGATGAACAATATCAGTATATAAAATATACAAATATTTAAGACAAAATAAATCTGTATACTGACTATAATGTGGAGTGCAAGTATCAAATCCTTGGTTTCACGGATTTAAAACCACATATGATCTTATTAAACATATTGATCATAGCTTTGCAAATGCACACGTATTTACAGAAAGGGATACTTTAAGCAAATTCCTTGAATAAACTTTTTTCTCTTTCACTGAAAAACCTGTTGAGTGTAAGACCAAAATCTGTATAGAATTCTCCTCTTTTTGTAGCTTCTTTGCTTTTCAGCAATTCAAATATGAGAGCATATTTACCATAGCAACAAATAAACTTTTAGATGCAAGTAACAATGCGAGGAAGCCCATCAACCATCAGAGAACAGGCTTTTCCAGCTCTTTCTTGGTAATAATTATAAAAAGAATCCATCTATTGATTATTTTGTGAATTCATATGCTGTTTCAAATTGTAAACTTGCATGCTTTAGCATGTTCAGATGGGGGGATGAGAACAGACACATCTCTCTTTTACCATACCTCAGAGTTTCTTATTGGTTTTCACTTTCTAGTTTTGATTGTGGAAATTTATTTAAAAAGCACTTTTAAAAAATAACTCTCTATCCTAATTTCTACTCTGTTCCAATGATACGTTTAGAACACAGTGGAACTTGGTTGTGCTGCCATTCAGAGGGACCTGGACAGAGTGGACAATTGATTCAAGAGGAATCATAGGAAGTTCACAACAGGGGAAAATGCAAAGCCCTGAACACAGGGAGGAAGAAGCCCAATCAGCAGAACAGGCTGGAGACAGACTGGCTGGAAAGCAGCTTTGGAGAGAATGTCCTTGTGGACAAGGGGTTGAACAGAAGCCAGCATTGTGCCCTCACAACAAAGGATGTTCAAAGGAGGTGATCCTGCCTTGCTACACAGCACTTAAGAGTCTAGATCTGGAGGGCTGTGATCAGTTCTGGGCTCTCCAGTACAACAAGGATATGGGCTTACTGGAATGAGCATACAGGAATACATAGATGATTAAGGAAATAGAGCGTCTTTCATCTGAGGAGAAGCTGAGAGCTGCAATTCTTCAGGCTGAACAAAAAGAAAGCTACAAGCGCCTTAGCACAGAAATAACTGACGGGTGAGAATGAAGAAATAGTCAGACTCTTCTCAGCAGTGACCAGTGAAAGGACAAGAGGTAATGGGCATAAAATTAAGAAAAAACCAGGAAAAGTCAATCTGAACACAAGAAATGTTTGGGGTTTTTTTTCTTCTGAAGGTGGTTGAACACTGCAACAGTCTGCCCAGGGAGTCTGTGAAGTCTCCGTCCTTGGAGATACTCAAAACCTGATGAGACAAGGGCCTGTACAAGGCCACTGTGGCTGACTCCACATGTGCAGGACAGTTAGACTGTCTCAAGAGACCCCTTCCAACCTCAAAAACTGCAGTTCTGTGACTTGGAACTACAAGAGAATCATTCCTACAGTGCTGCAACAGGCACCAACTTGTGGGTATGACATTTACCAGAATATGAAGCAGAACCCGGGGCAAAAAGCCAGCATAAAAGCACAATGTACCATATTATCACACTTTCTAAGCAGCATCACCTATCAGCTGTACAATACATCTCAGTACCGCATACATATTCTCAGTGTTCACTTCTTTCAAAAACCTACCTCTCTCTTAATTTTTAGAATGCTATTTTGCATATAGGTGTTAAGTCTGACATTTCATATCAAACACAGTCCTGCTTAAGTTGGAGAGTGTGTGTGTTTCAAAAATGTAGTATTTGCAGTGCAAATAAGAGTAGGGGTGGAGGTACTGTATGTTGCTGAACAATCGGTGTTCAGTAATT
Organism: Loriculus beryllinus; assembly: GCA_039877255.1. Taxonomy (NCBI): domain Eukaryota; kingdom Metazoa; phylum Chordata; class Aves; order Psittaciformes; family Psittacidae; genus Loriculus; species Loriculus beryllinus. Next base: position 11,969 of record JBCJKH010048421.1, read on the forward strand.
TCATCCTATATTACCACAAAAGATGTTAAAGCTTTAGCTTTCCTGAAATAGCTGGGTATAGTTGTGCTTAACGTGGACAAAGTAATATTTTGTAAAGTATACGGTATTATACCACTGTAACACAGTTTTCAATTGACTGTATCCTGCTGCAATAATGGAGACAAGTCCAAAGCCTCAAGTTTAGCACTACAATATCAAATTGCACCAAGCAGTGCTCTCAAAGTAACAGCATATGCAGAGTTCAACTTTGATGGTAAAGTTAATGTAGATACTGAGGCACTTCTGCAACAGCCTCACCCTCGGAGTGCAGTCCTCTCCATCATGAGGTTTCAACAAGTTTTTCAACATGATTGACAAAAACAAAGTTTAAAAGGTATTTATGGATATGTTGTTTAATAAATGCCACACAATATTTAACATGACACATACATGAGGATTATTATTGTTCAGAAAGTCAACAATCATTTGCCTTGTATACATTGTGAGATAGGTATTTAAACTTTAAAAAGCACATTATGAAGTCTGAGCATTAGAATCGTCAAACAAACTGTATAAAACTGTACAAAATGGCTATGTAATACCCCCCCGCTTTAACTTTCATGCACACTGTGGTAAAACGCTTTTTGCTAAGTGTGTTCCCATCACTTCCAATTTTAAAACATTATCTATTTAACAACCAAAATACTACTTTGCAATAACAATGCTTATTGTTTCCACATTCTTTTATTCCTCAGTCTATCAAAATAAATTGCCGTGAAAAAAGCAGATGATGAAGAAGATCTTTATCTGCATTAAATTTTTTAACAATGAATTGAACTTTGTGAAGCATTTCCCACCACAGTTTTTGCTCAGTTTTAGGCACACAGTACCTTCACCACCTGCAGCGTTGTCCTCCTTGTAACTACACCCAGCACAGCGCCAGATATCCGCTAGGCAACCTGGGTCTGCGTAGGCTGCTTGTCTCACTGTAAAAGTATGTGTGCAGAGCTGAAACAGAGCCACCAGCTCCATTTGGATCATGCTGCTTTTGGGTATGCTGCAGAATGGCTCAAATTCCCACACGTATTCAGTGGAGACTGCTTCCTGCACTTTGGGGTATGTCAGGAAGAATTTCTAATTATCAGTATTGGAGAAATACTACCTGTTTGGACCAGCCTGCTCAGGATACTCTCTTTTGCCATGAGACATGAATAAAATAACATCTGGAGGTCTTTTACAGCCCCCACCCCCTTTTTACAAAAAAGTTATTGTCTGACTTGATGATTCACTGTTGTCATTTTCCTAGTAACTGGCAACTTTCTGTAGCCAATTATTTAAATATCAAAATAATATACTTGCCTGAAGCAATAAGAAGCAATAAAAGTAAGAGTTGGCAGTTATTACTTACATTATAAAAGTTTTGATCCAGAGAGTTCATTCAATTAGCAAAAGAATAAATTAGCTAAAAGGTACACTATGCAAAGTGTTTAATGTTGTGTTCATTTGGATTGTATTTGTGTTCAAGCCCAGTAACAAGCAGTGAGAGTGACAGGGATCCATTTTGTGGATCTTGCCATCTGGCACAGGATCCCTGGGAACAGAACTTCTTAAGCTCCAGATGCTGTTGAAGGAGACACACTACCTCTGTAAGGGGCATGGAGGGTAAAACACAGCCAGATGGGGGCCTCACTGGGCTGGAAGACATCCTCTCCCAAGAACAGCCTTTAGACTGGTAGCATCCAGGCTTTTTAGGTTTCACTTGACCAACCCACCCGTTCCAGACTGCCTCTGCTCTGTGCCAGGAGCCATAACAGCTGAGTGGAAACTTCCAGGCAGGGTTGAGAAAGTAAGGGAAATGAAGATAATTTAGAGTAAATAATAAAGGTAACAGGCAATTCCACTGCTGAACAGAGTAAAGGAAAGGGACTGTTTGCTTACAAAAGAAACACTGCTGCAGGTGAAAATAAGGAAAAGGCTATTACATATACTGAAAAGACAAAAGGAAAGGGGAAGATTGCCTGGCAAGATGGGTGGGTAGCTGTTGTAGGGAGGGAAAGAACTGTCTGCTGCTTTCCAGTGCAGGAGGGAGAGATAGCTAAAGCCAAGGCTTAGGAAGGGCTGGGTTAATATTTTAACCCAAGGAGCCCAGGAAAATAATAGCTCCTTGGTTTTCCTAAATTCAATTTTCTTCACCAAATAGGGCAACACAGTAAGAGCAGATCAATACAATGATGTAGTTTCTGCTGAAGACCCTGCAATTACACAATATATTTTGGGGATTTTACTTGAGACTAGTTCCAATCTGAGCCCCAAATCAAGTGTTCCCACTTCAGCAGTTCAAAGGAAAGCTATCCCATAGATCTCTGGTCTCCAAAGAACAGGTATTTCAGCTGGATACTCTGAGAAGCACTTGATCATCCTTCTGTCAGTCACACATAGTAATGCTGGGTGGCAGGGGCAGCGACATGCATCCCCCTTATAAGCCTTATATAGAGAGTCAAGCCTTATTTCTGCGTCTCTTACTGTTTCTGGTCTGTGATTTTCTGTCCTTCTTTACACAAAAGTGCCCCCATAAAGTCATCAGGAGTTTCCTGTCCATTCTGATCTTGTACTACAACGTTGCTAGTGACCAATACAGAAGGAAATGTGGCCCTACTCCTCCACACATGGTAACCACTCTGTTATTTTACTGTAGATGAACTTACTTCAAATTTTGTGAAGGCACTTTACTCTGAGGAGGGACCATCTTCTAAGAGGCTCTGGCACCACTGCTGCTTTGCCTCTAGCCCCATACCAACTACAGGTGTCAGAACCTCTGGATGAGACAGCATCATCCTGGGACATGAGATGAAGCACACAGAACACACAGAACTTTTGGATACACATTCAAAGCCTTCTGCCATGAGCTGGCATAATGATTTCACCATGCTCAAAATAAATTTCAGGTGTCTATAACTGTTTTCAGTTACAGTGGACCAGTCCAGAGTGGGCAAAGTCATAATCATAGAATCATAGAATCGTTAGGGTTGGAAAGGACCTTAAGATCATCCAGTTCCAACACCCCTGCCATAAGCAG
>JBCJKH010048421.1:16970-44780 GCA_039877255.1 Loriculus beryllinus
AGTAGTGATTTGTGTTATACCTTAGTTACTGGACTGTTCTTATCTCAACCTGTGGGAGTTGCATTCTTTTGATTCTCTTCCCCATCCCTCCGGAAGCAGGGGGAGGGCAAGAAAGGGGAGGTTGAGTGAGTGAATGAGCTGCGTGGCTGGGTTTAAACCATGACACTGGGTTATAGTGTTTCTGCTATGGACAAACAGCAATGCTGGTCCATCAAGCCTTATTTCTCAAAATGAAATGTTCACTCAGCAGCCAAGCTTGGTTTTGCAATTAATAAAATTTAAAGTGACCGAGGCTTAGTTTTCCCCTACATCTTTTCTATCAATACTATTTACACCACAGAGATTCATTGATTTCTTTCAGTCAATACCAGTTAAACATAATCTAACATTACTGAGGTTTTCTTTTCCTTGTTTTTTTTCTAATACTTTGGTTCCACTGGTTGTGTTTTAATCGGATATGAAATCAGCAGAGGCTGCAAGAGGCAGAATAACTGAAGCCTGAGCGAATAACTGAAACCTGAGTGTGTTACAGCAGGCCAGGCACAGTCAGCACGCTCTGTGGCAGCTCTGAAAGCTATGTGATCTCTGCTGACAGACAAATTTTCATAGTGTGGTCTTTGCTTGTGTTTACATCTGCACTTGTGTAGTCTTGAGTGGCTGGGGCTGCACTATCTCAGACAGGCACTGAGGTAACTAGGAGCAGGATCTGATTTGCAAATTAAACTTAACAGTGGAACCAAAATAATGACTCCTTAGTGAAGGCATTAACATAATTTAAAAGCCCTTAGCGTGCTATGGGTAAAATTTGGGCTGGTCTGCTTCTGTGCTCATTCAATGTCATCAGAATGAACAAGGAAAGAAGTGATCTGTATTTTAAAACCAGAATACCAAATGTTATGCTTTTATTTTGAAAATCTGCTAAATTGGTGAACATATTGTAACAACAAATAATTGTACATTACCTATATGTACATACATTCTGTAATGTAGTGAGCTTGCTTCTTGACCATTTGCAGTGATTTAAGGTTCCAGCAAGACAGCATTACTGAAATACAGGAAGAAAAACTATGTTTCAGAAGGCCCAAAGCTGTTGGGCCTTTTCAAGCAGAGTAAGGTCTTAAAAGTACCAGAAATCCTTCATGAAAGCATGCTTCCAAACTTACCTTTTAAGGAAGTTTATGATGATTCAGATAAGACTGGAAAAAAATTCCTAACTTTCAAGCACTTACCCAGTTCTATAAACAAACCTAACACCTAAACTCTTGATAAATTACTCAAGGGTTTACTCACTGCACACTGCAATATATTCAGGTGCAGCATGATATATTCTGCACTTAGGGTCTGGTAAAGGCAGCAGGGAGAAATTAAGATGTGCTGCAGTGATTTCATAACCTGGACCATAGTTATTAATTTTGGTGTATACTGTTGTATTTCTACCACAGTGTCTAACCACACGGCTGCAATTCAGCTGGGAAAATAGAGGGTTTGTTTGCAATGACATTTTGGGTAGCCTTAAAGCTGTCTTCCCTCACCCTCAGCTGTATGAGCTCATTCACAGCCTGCCCCAGCATTTGCGATACAGCTGTTCACCGCATGTGTCCTGACCCTCCAGCGGATCCCCTATTTCATTTAGTCCTGCTTCTCTTTCTAGGCTTGTCTTTGTCAATCAAAACTAGAGACGTGAAACATAATATAATGACATTACAGCCCAATAAGTATGAAAAATAAAAAAAAAAAAAAATAGGAAATCAGGGTAGGGTTTGATCTGCTTGCTCCTGGTGGAGAGGCTCTGGTTTTGGGGTTACATATGGACTGGGACACTAACTCCGTATGTCTCCAATATTGCTTCCTTTCCAGTCTGGGTAGAAAGTTGGTCAGACATATTGTATTGGTTTTCTATTTTGTAGTGAGCTGATGACCCTGAGGTTGGTGATGATTTCACAATTGATGCTTAATTTCCATTCAGAGAGTCCTTACTGTCAAATTTGGGAATCAAACCTAGTAAGAGGCACTGAAGGTAGATCTGGGAACATATTTTTCATAATTAATTTTAAATTAATTTAAATATTTTAAATTTAAATTTAAATAAAATTTAAAATTTAAATAAATTTAAATTTAAATAAATTTAAATAAAAATTTAAATTTAAATATTTTAAATAATTTTCATAATTAATTAAAAGTCAGTTTGGCAGTCACTGGATGAATGTCTCTGTGCTTGTCAGTTTTAAAACGAGCTGAGATCACACTGAAGATTACTTACTGTCAAGTAAACTCAGATTAGCTGTGTCCTTCTGCCTGGAAGAAAAAGCATTGCTGCAATACAGACAAAAAGAAAGATGCTTCCCTCATGGGAGATATTAAATAAGTAACTAAAAATATAAAAATATGTTAATAAAATTTTGGCAGTGAGTAAATTTAATATACAAATTACTGGAAGACATTAAATATGGACCTCCACACTACCACTCTGACAGGCACTTCAGTAACAGCAAAGCCACTCTCTGATATTGCTTAAAAGTTTCTTGTTCTTTTTTTGTACTCTGATCTAATTCTTGTTTCCCCCTAATGGCCAAAAAACATAGGTCTAATTAAAATCAGGCAAATATTTTGTGTCATGTGTAATAGGTAATATAAAGTACATATGTAATGATTTAACCGAACATCTAAGCTTTGGATAAAGAAATGTTTTCATCTGACATTAACTTCCCAGTAGACGGAAATCAATGCCTGTTGCCAGTGCTGTCGGAGTTCTCTGATAGATGCTGCATGGGTAGCACTGGCCTTTCTATAGGGATTATTCAAGCACAGCAAACTCAAGATTGTTGGCGAGGGGTGGTTTTGGTAGCTTTCATTTGCATGAGAAAATTATCCTCCATGATAGCAGAAGAAGATAGAGCAATAGCACATGTGATCCTTCTGTGAGAGCGTCCCAATCTAATCTCCGTTTGGTTATAGTATTTGGAGTAGCATGAAACATTAGCAAATTTGGTCTCTGGCCTCACAAAATCAAACACAAATATTTAACCTGGCGAAGGATTTTTCAGTAATAATCCCCAAGAAGTCAAAGAGAAAGTAGGCCTTGTAATACTTTTAAACTGATAAAATACTTATGTGCCAGGCTTCAGCCATTCCTCAAGAACAGCAGAAATGAATTCTCCCTAGCCAGACAGAAATCTCTCTTCAGAAGCAGAGATGTAAGCATTGAAGTCTCTCATGAACGCTGAGAAAGAGCACACCTAAATTCCTACTTCAGATTCTTCAGATTCTGAGAGATGAAAAGTAAATGCAGGCAATTTTGTATAGCTCTGGTCGTGTCCAGTGTACCCAAGTTTTAAAGCAGGGTAATGAGAGGAGATGGTTAAGTCAGTGGGCATCAAAGGAACAGCTAACGGGAGAGCTGTTTTAGCTATTTTACTGCTGACAGAGCAGTACTGATACTTCTCTTCCCTCCAAGGTTTATGGCAAGTGGAAGACCCTACATCAGGAATCAGCACTAGCAAAAGTTCCCCAAGTCCAGTCCCATTCACTGCGCTTCCTAAGGCAGTGGAGTTTATATTAGGAGTTAAAAACCACTAGTTTAATGTTAGGGGGAGGAATTATTTCTTTTTTTTTTTTTCCTCCAGGACAGGGAGGTGACTTTTAACAGTTTAGACAACTATGTTGTTAAAAAAAAAAACAACAAACCAACAAACTATTGTGAAGTAAAATCTTTAACTTTCCTTAATTAGAATAAATAATTTGTATAGAGAGTTTTTGGCAACTCCAATGAGAATTAATTGTGATTTTCTTTGATTGCATATTTTATTCTCCCCTAAAACTGTGCTCTGCACGTACAAACTATTCTGTCATCTTCCATTCCTGCTTTGCTGGCTGAGGAGGGAAAAAGCCACCTGACATCTCAGCAGAGGGAGGAGAGCCTCTCTGCAGCCCTCACTCCAGCCAACCCTCACTACAACAAGGGCTTGCAGTCAGGAGCAGCTCCAACCTGGTCTGCTCAGATTCAGGTACACCATCATTTCCATCAGTTCTGGGTACAACTAGTGCCACAGCCCGAAGCAGACCCTCAAGGCAATGCTGATTTTTACGAATGAGTCTAGTCCTCTCAAATTCTTCCTCCATTCCCTAAAGCACTTATGCCAGCATAGCAAAGGAGACAGCTGGGTGCAAGCAAGTGGCAGAGACTTTGCTGTGAACTGCATGAGCCTTCCAATAGCTTCAGGCGAAACACATACCAAAGCAGCAAAGAAATACAGTTACCAAGAGCCCAGTTCTGTAAAAGCAAACAAACATCTCTTTTTATTAAAAACTATGGACTTTTAACCCATCCTGAACAGAGGTTTGAAAATTTCATTTGAATTACAGAGACTGTAAATAGCATGGTAATGTTCAGCCAAGGCTTCAGTCCTTAATTCCCAATATATCTGAAATCATGCTTTCAAGCATGACCAATCCTAATAAAATGCACTGATTTTTTTCTTGCGGCAAGTCAGGAATTGCTGTTTTGGCACACCTCTCCCTATCTCCTCAGCCTTTGCCTCCCACCCATCCACATGGGTGCTAAGTGCACCTTCACTGAATTTCTGTTCCTTTATACCTGCACTGATCACACCGTCACTGAATTGGAGTGAGAAGCTGAGTGACCAAGCAGCTCAGTAGGGGATTTTCTAGGAGGAAATTTTTTTCTAGGAGGGGATTTTCTAGTAGGAGGAGATTTTCTAGGAGAGGGAATCAGTGAATCCAATGCCCACTCCAGCAAATTTTGAATGCTAAAACAAGATAATAAATAAAATAACTGAAATAAGGGATAGAAACTTAGATCCAGCCTCCAAGCACAGGGCTGCACTCCATCCTTTGTCTGCATAATTAATTCCATATAAAGTGGAAGGGCTTTTTTCTATCCCAAATTCCAATGGTTCAGGGTGAAAGCACTGCTGTCAGGTAAAACACTGGTGCTAAGCTCAGGGGACTTTGGGAAGAGCATTGCAATGCACGGTTTGTGGTGGCCCACGATGTACATGTTCAGCTAACTCCTGAAAACCTGTCAGCAATCACACTGTTGCTGCCGGCTGTGAGGGACTAGATTTGATAGGCTGGGTGGAGGCTTCCAGTCCTATGCTACCAAAGTCAGGGGATCTAGGAATGAAGAAGGGTAATTTTATTGAGGTTAATTTGAAAATGTATTGGTTAGTGATGGAAAGGGACTTTATTTTACTGAAAGGAAAAATACCCACCTTGGCTTTATTCACTCCTCTAAGAGCCAGCCCAAGCCTGTGAATTGTAACAGGATGGAAATATCTTTGCACTTTAACAAATGAAGGATGTGAAATCCTGGATAGATGTCAGGATGCTCAAGGGTTGGTATGTGGCACAGCCAAATTTAAAACCAGTCTATATAGTTAGGTGCAGACAGACATAAATCCTTCCACTGAAAATTCCAGCCAGCTGGACCCCTGCCAACTCCTGCCTGAACCATGCAGCTTTGTGTTTGGTGTGCCTGAGCTGATGTCAGAGAAGGGGACATCTCCAGCAACGCACTCATGTCTGCTCTTAGCATCAGAACTGGCCATGTGTACCCAGTTTTGAGCTCAGGCAGAGCAAGACTGGGCTTGCCTGGGGGCTCTTCTGTATCCTCTGTGTTCATAGCCTGGTGCCAGGAGCTCCTGGGGGTCCTAACGAAGTGTAACATTTGCTGAAGGTGTCCCTGCCTGTGGCAGGGAGTTGGAACTGGATGAACTTTAAGGTCCCTTCCAACCCAAACCAGTCTGTGAATCTGTGATTCCATTTTTTCTGTGACAGGTACCTCACTGCACATACAGGACTTTTCCAAAATATCTGTAAAAGAGATCTCAAGGTAAGGTACAATCAGCAACATACAATCAACGACAGTTTTGTCATTTTGTGGCTTTGCATCTAATGAATAGTGGCATAAACACTGAAAGGTACGTGCTTCCAGTTTCTGTCTTCCTTTGGTGTCGTCCAGGTATGCATGGCTTATCTAAGGAAGAGGTGGATCAAATTCCTTTACAGCAGGAATGGGCAGGGTTAAAAAATTAGCCTTTCCCTGCTGAAAAATGAGCCCTTCCCTTTGCCACAATTATCTGTTGCAGGGAGAGGAGCCTCTTGTGCCCATCAGCAAAGGAGGCATTGGTGAAAAACAGTGGCTCTTGTCTCCACCAGAATATAAAGCTGAACCAGGAGGACCTTCCAATGGTGATGGTCATAGTTAGGTATGAGGTATTATTATTACTACTACTACTACTATTATTATAATATCTTGTGCCTTTCTCCACCTTAAGAATTTTCTTGAACTCCCGTATGGGTTTTTTTCCCTCCTCCTTTCTTTCCCCTCTTTCCCTGTCCATCTGTAATTTGGACAAGTGAATAAGGAGCATATCTCTGTAGGCTTGCATGGTGCTTGACTTAAGCTGAGCTTTTTTTTAATCTTAGTTTCTAAAGGTTGGTGTCTTCATCAGTCCAAACAAAAGATCTGCACTTAAACCATTAGGATAGTAGTTTATGAGTTTTCCTGACAACTGTAAATAACAGATAACCTACTTCAAATTCAACCATGCTTTTAAATATCATGCAGATTTTATGTCTGACTCTGCATATTGCAGTTCATCTCGTTTAAAATCTTTAGTTTAAATCTAATGACTGACTTGGATTAGAAGGAAACATTTAAATTCTCTGAATGACAGCTAAATTTCCAGAGTTGTAGACATGGGCCATACCTGTCTAACCCTCCTTCAGTAACCAGTTTTAGCAGCTGCACTATTCCTGTTTGGTCCCAGCCCCATTTCCCCTGCAGAGAGGGAAAGAGATGTGTGTACGTGACCTGTGGGCACTTTCTCTTCTGTTTCTGCCAGCCTCATGCAGTGAGCTAGATGCATCAGACGCTTGTTTCTAGGTCAGCACCTTGAAGCATGTCTGAGGAGTAAGGCTGTGGAGACAGAAATGTGTAAGGCTTGCTTTTGACTGCTGCTGCAGCGGTAGTACTGGCTGTATCTAATCTGCTGTTAAAGGCTGTTGTAGTTGCCAGCACTGTTATTCCCTAGCTGGGAGAGAGCTAAACCATCCAAATGCTGTTTGGGTAGGCAAAGTATTTAAAAAACAAAACTCAAGAAAATGTTTGGCAGCCTGTCCTATTGCAAATAGCATTGCCAGTCTAAGATAGAGGACTTTGCTAAAGGAAGGAAACTGAATGTTTACTGATGCTGATTAGTTTCTGGAAAGATTTAAGAAATCTGTTTATCCACGGGCTGGTGGTGATATAATTTTGTCTGGTGTCTGGGAAGATGAAGACTTCTTTAAATTACTTATTCAGACTTTAAGGTCTGAGAGGTGAACCAAGAAGGCATCATGTTGCTTCATCACATCAGTCAGACAATTCACAATGAAAGCAGAAGGCCACATAGTCTAGATTCAACAAGAACAGCTGACTTTGAAAGAGAGAAAAACCTTATTTGTGGTTCTCTTTACAGGCAGCAGCCTTTGATCAAACCTGTGTGACATGCATGCTGAGCAAAGCAAAAGAGCAAAAAGCTGTGCTCTGCAGTGTCTGGCATGCTGCTGTCTGCCTCCCTCCCACTCCTAATCCAACAGGATGCTGCGGAAGGGGTTTTAGAACCAGTCCTTTGCAAGGGCTCAGCTGTTCTTCCCCAGGAGATAGTGGCTGAACTGGTAGAGCAGCTTGCTCAGGAGCAGGAGGGTCCCTGAGGTGAGCAAGACGTGTGTCTCCACCCCAGATCTCCCTTGAGTGGTCACTCCAGGGGAGAGCGGCAGATGGGTGAGCTGCCATGGGGCAGGTGACTTGCAGAAATAATATTATTCCTTAGAAGTATAAATATCTGGGAGAGTTTTAAGTTTCATATTTACAAAGAGTATGAGCTGAAGTATGTTTTTTAACCCAGGAGAGGGAAGGCAGACACAAGAAAGGCTGCAGGAGGCAAGGCTTAGCTCAAGGTGAGGTTTTGATTAGCTCGCTACCAAGTCAAAGAATGGGATCGCTTGCTTACACGTCACTCAACACTACAGGGCAGAGAACCATGCTAAAAGTGCTGGGAGGCAATGGTCACAATGTGGGTGAGAAAAAACCCAGGAGATACAGGGAGGAATGAGAATTTATGGGTATAGTAAATTGCAAGAGAGTCTTATGGTGAGATTTTTAAATTGACTTGCAAGAATAATTTAGTATCTACAGATGCTGGGGGCAATTAGATGGCTCTGGTTTGCTCAGAAGGTAGAGTAAATGTTTCAGTCCTCAAAGTATCAAACCAATATGAAATCCTAGCCAACACTGATGAAATAAGTAATTAGATTAATACAAACTGGAGAAGTTCCAGAAAGTGTTTAACAGTTCCAAGTGCCATCTCCTTTGAATGCAAAATGATGAATGCCAAACAACCTGCAAAAGGCTAGGCTAGGTTACAGCTAAAACTGAGATGTTTGTCCTACAAACCTAATCCCAAATAACATGCTTTCTGCTGTGGTGTATGATGGGAAATGTTTTTCCCACACAGTTGGGTCAGAAGTTGATTGCTATTCTGTAAAGTAAAATCTGGTTTGGTTTTCTAAGTCTTCCTTTAGATTTGCTTAGAGTCTGTTTGTGTTATACAGGTTATCTTTCAAAAATGTGTCATGAAAACTGGAATGAAAACGCAAATCACTCTTCCGGGGACCCCATACAATCTGAAGCACACTCTAACTCTCATGCCTGTCTGTGATATCTCCTTTATTACATGATTGTGTAATTCTCTTTCATGTAACATCCTGCTCAGCAGCAATCCTTTATGAATTTCAGGTAAGCAATAGCGTGAAGAAAGAATAATAACCTATCAGATTTGGAAAATGCAGTGTCAGTATTTGGTAAATCTGAGACATAAGGATTGGATTTGGAAGGGGGGAGAAAAGGTGATTGAAGGAAGCCTAGGGCTGAGTGCTTTTAAAATGCTGGCTCGAAGTCTACTGTGCTCTTAATTAAATCCTGATCCCTTCTAGCCTTATGTGTATGGTTAAGTATCACTGAAGCCAAACGGGCTTAAGAAGACTCTGTCAAGCACATGACTGCTAGCACTGGTCAAATTGCTTAAGTTACACGTTATTAGTAAGGTTCTGAAGAATTATATATTTCAATAGTTTCATTGTTTTATAGGCTTCTTCAGTGTCATGATGAAATTTATACCACCTTATTCAAATCAACACTTTCCATCTCCAGTGGAGCTTAGATATGGGAGGGAGTAAACAAACAGTGAGAAAGTTTCTCTCTTTTATTGTTGTTGTTGTTGTTAAAGAATTAAGAACATATTGACCATTTAAAGCAAAAGCCCAAGTCTGGCTTGCAGATAGTAGATAGCCAGCAAATGGAAATCAGTGATATCACAACATCATGGATATTTTAAAAGCCTGCGTTAATAATTATGAGATTGATATTACTTTGAAACTGATAAATGATTTATGCATAATAATAACCTTTAAGACTATAATTACTATGGAGCTTATTTGGCCTTTATTTTGCTCCTCTCCCTCGTTTATTGCTTTTGCATCCATTATTTAGCCTGTTTGTTGGAATTGATTTGTGTGGTTTTAAGTCTGAAACGTGTTTTTAATGTATTGGGAAGATAAACCACTATCTTTTGTCAATCAAGTTAGAGGCTGTGGCCAAATCAAAACTTTGCAGAACAAAAATTAGGCCCCTGTTATTCTGGTTATATGGAATCCTTCTGTTGTGATTACATCCAGCTTTGAGTTAGTATAAGGTCACCTACCTCTTCTTCCTTCCAAACTCCTCCTCCTGAGGAAAAGCGTGGCTGTTGGTATTTTTCATCTTCCTGGGGCCTTAGACAGGCTTGAGCACATGAAGGGAAAGAAAAATTCAGGGACTGAACAAAAACATGGCCATTAGATAAACAAAGAAGCCTTCTGCTCTTCTTGAGCAGATAAAGCATTCTGAAGATGGTACTTTTTTGTCTGAATTATATCTGGTTTTTTACTGAACAAAATTTCACACTGCCTGCCACCGCTCAGACACTGTTACACATATATAAGCTGTATGTGCAATAAATGCACAACAAAATCCTGGCTAAATTGTAGGCAATATGCTTGACTGACTTGAAGTGCAATAACATCTTTCAATGATTCCTATGCAAGCAAGACTTGTTTTACTTTAATTCTACATGTGGTTTTGCTTTGTATGTGTTTTCTTATTTGGATCAAGCACTCCTATGCATCAGTATGAAAAACACTAAAGACTCAGCATCAGTGGGATGCAGGGCAAATACCCTACTTTGGGATTTGGACATTATCAACTCTCATTGGCAAGTTAGGCGAGCATGGACAATTCCCATCTTTTCATTCAGCCTCCTTCATTACTGCCCATTTCTCTCTCTCTTGGGTACTGTTTATTCAGGATATGGCTATTCTTGCTGTCAGTATGAGCTGCTCAGCACTTCCAAGGTCTCTGTAATAGGAATAATATTCATGCCTATCCCAACGGACTGTAGACTTCACCGGGTTGCAAAGTTTGTTGCTCTAACAAGAAGCTAGTGGTTCCTTACCTCATGAAAGTACATATTCACCCTGATCTTTAAATTTAAAATATTTTACCAGACAAGTCTTTCAAGACTGATTCTTCTTATTTTTTTTCTTTAAAAAGTGTATTGGGAAAACAATGTTTTATAACCTTAGTGCATAATTTCCAAAACAGTATATTCATAGGACAAATGCCAATAAGCTAGTATGTTACACAAACAAGAATGCTATAAATTACATGTGGACTATTTACATAAAAACTTCAGTTTGAGAATTTACACAATAATTCATTTTTAAGCATTTTACAGCATATTCTGTAGAAGTTTAGGAAGGAAGATTTATCAGATGGCCAGTCACACTTTGAATAGTCATGAACAATAAACCCTAAAATTACTACAGCTGTAGTTATTTGATGGAAAAGACCATTCAACTACCATAAGCTAGTAATACTATTTGTCTAGCTGCTGCTGTAAACTGATGTTTGTATGTTAAATTCCAGTGACTTCAGAAAGTAATTTTGTAGGGTATCAGATATTTCATGCTTAATATTGGTGGTGTTATACATATACATTAGAAGTGAAGAAATCTTATTCTCCATTCTGATAATAATACTTACACAACTAATTTTTGATCTTTGCTATTGATGTTTCTCAAATCTGGCCAAGTTGGAGAGCAAGGACCAGGGATCTGAAGACTGTCCTCCTTGCTGCCTGCCTTGCTCCTGCCAGACCCAGAACTCCTCCACTAGTCATATAATGGTCTCTGACAAAGCCTTTTCCATCACAGTGGGCATTTTGACAGGATACTCAGCTTTAACAGAATCTTTGCTTTGCATCAGCTAAAAACTGTTAATACAATTTATAATCAAAAGGCTTAAAGCCACATGGACAGAAGACCTACGGGCTGCAGTTTATATGAGTTCTCCTGATGAATGAAGGCTGTTTTTTTATTTCAGTTCTGTAAGTGCTGAAATATAAACCTACCTTTGTATACAAAATAGTTATTATTTGTTTATCCTCTGTTGTTTTCTCTCCCCTGACATAGCAGGTTTAAGCAGGTTATAATAAACCAAATAGAGTTGTAGTCTACTCAAGCCTGCCATATCAGGGGAGAGAAAAGAACAGTTTATTATTGCAATACTTTGATTTATCATGAAAACTTCAAAACCTGTTATAAAAACAAATTATAAAACTCATTTTTCTTCAACCAGGTGGCCACAACAACCCAACAAAATGAGAATCTAAATGATTCCATCAGACATGCTGCTTGAATACAGTCTCTATTACAATACAGTCTCTATTCCCTCTGTCTTTGTCTGACCTGAAGAAAACACCAAGACTTCAGAGACTTAATATTTTGCTATATCCCAGCACTCACAGTGTTAAGTGGTCTGGAATACCATCTTCATCTTAACACCCACAAAAAATTATTTTTAGCACTTGACACTCCTAAAAGAGTGCTATATTCTTGGACACTGCTCCTATCCAACATACTTTTTCACAGATTCAACAAGAAATGAAGAAACATGTTTTGAAAAGAGCTCTTTAGATTTGAGGCAAAATCTAATCAATATTTTAACAAAAGCCTTTCTGCAATCTCCCTTGTAATATGGGAATGGGTGGTTGGTGAATTGCCCAGCTGTATAGTTTTAGACTGATTCTAGGCTTCCATTGTCTTCATGGTGACCAGCTTACACCCTCAATCACATTCAATAATCTCTGATTTTGTTTAAAAATATGTGCTCTGGGGAAACATCTTAGGGGAAATTCAGTTTGTTTCTTTAGAGATTCACTGTGATGCCTGTGAATGGCATTACACATTAATTAGTGTTAAATGAATTCTAATATTCAGAAGCATTTCTTTCATTTGGTTCTTTAAAAGCTAATTCTGACCATTCTTTTTTCTTGTCAGAATTAAATGCACAAATATAGTAGCATGAGTGAACCTGTACCTGTATAAAGCTAGCATAGAATCATAGAATCATGGAAGAGTTAGGGTTGGAAAGGACCTTAAGATCATCCAGTTCCAACCCCTGTGCCATAAGCAGGGACACCTCACACTAAGCCATGTCACCCAAGGCTTCATCCAACCTGGCCTTGAACACTGCCAGGGATGAAGCATTCACCACTTCTTTGGGCAACCTGTGCCAGTGCCTCACCACACTCACAGTAAAGAACTTCCTTATATCCAATCTAAGCTTCCCCTGTTTAAGTTTGAACCCGTTACCCCTTGTCCTGTCACTACAGTCCCTAATGAAGAGTCCCTCCCCAGCATCCCTATAGGCCTCCTTCAGAAAGAACCTGACTTATGAAATAAGATGTAACTGAACGTTAGTGTGATTTGGGCAGACAACTGGAGGCGATCGATGGTCGCTTTTCAGTAATAATCCTGACTGCTTCTATGCATGTGTTTTGAAAAGATACTGCTCATATCCCACTTAACCAAGAATATGTAGGCGGTAATTAGGCACTGAGCCAGTAAGCCTCCAAGCAGTTTCTCTTAATGCTGTAACATTAACTAGTACAAAATAACGTCCTTGCTGAATAGATGCAGAGAATGGCCTAGTTCATACCAGAAAGAAGTAGAAGAGGAAAAAATAACCAGAGCTAATTACATAATTTTTTTTTGTTAAGCAGTGAAAACCTGAAATAGAAGGGCAAACAAAACAAGCTCAGATGAGCTACATCAAGTCACTTATGCAAGATGAAGAAAGGTACTAAAATCAACACAGAAGGAAAGCAGACACTAACATCTCGTAAAGGAGTATGTAGAGTGGAAGTGGCTGTATGATCATTTTTCTGTCTCTATTGTCTAACTTTCTATATATGCAGATGAAGAAACATTAAGAGCCAGTGATTTGGTTCAGCACTGAACAGTCAAATCCATCTCTTTTAGAAACAGACCCATTTCAAGCTCTTACAGACAGTAACAAGGAGCTGTTGGCGCATGAAGTCATACCTCTACTTCCACCAGACATACAAGCCCTGTTCACAATAAAAGCATCACTACAGCTAACAGAACCACCAGTTCTTATCCCCTCGATACTGCTGTATCTGACACGCAACTTGACTATGAAAAGATCTATCAGAATAATAAGAAACTTTCCGCAGCTACTTTTGTACAGCACTGAATGTTATCGCCACTCTTGGGATGAATTATTTCAGTAAGGAGATTATATTGTTTATGAAAATTAATTTATCCAAGTGATAGGAATCCATGTTTTTCTAATTAATGCCTGCAAAAGTAGGGTGATAAGGTGTCTTATAGCAAAATTTTGACCAAAAGGAGAGATGGAATTAAGGAAAATGAGGATATCACCTGAGTTCACTGGGCCAATTGTTCCATAAGGTCTAGGAAATTAACCTTAAATTGTTCAATATGCTTGAGGAAACAATGCAACTAACATTTGCTGGATAATTCCAGATAGTAAAATGCAGTTTTCTCAATCAGCAGGGAAAACAAAATAAAATAAAACAAACATCAAGTCACCTAACCTGTCACTAGAATATTAAAAAGCTGAAGGGCTGCAACTACAGACACTTACACTGTTATCTTTTCCAAATTCGGCATCTTTTGCAAAATTTATGCCAGATTTTCAATATGGTAACATTTGCCTTCTCTTCCTATGAGACACAAGTAAAAATTCCCAGTAAGTTAAACAGCAAAATCTTAAATCTCCTGGATGTAATAAACACACGGTTACTTACCGGCGTTACCAGGTAACAGCTAACTACTTAAAATTGGTTTTAGAGTAAACTTTAATAAGTGGAATTTTGACATACAAACAAACATGCTTAATGGAACTTCAGAAGCTCCCAAAGAGTGCAGTAAATCACCCCAAAACATTCTGAAGCTTTATAAACAAAGCAAACTCATCTCCTCTTCGAAATATTTAAAAACGGGAATTGCCGAAGACATGTTACATGATTCCATTAAAAAAACCCGTCTCCATGCTACTTCTTGTAGAGAAATCCTAGTTAAAATTATTCTCACAGAAAGACTGTAGATGGCATAGAAGCAATACTGCCACTTTCAATATAAATTTCAAACAAGGATTTAGTGTGGCTTTATGTGAATGGGCTTAAGATTTACTTTCGAGTTCCACTGTATCATGAAACACATCAGGGCAAACTACCTTTAGAACACCAGAGCCAGATATATAAGGCACTGACGAAACTTTCCTTTAAATCAAGTACATAAGAAGGACCACGCAGAGATTGCTGTTCAGAAGCAGGTTTTCACCAGCAAACTCTTAATAACAGTCTAGCAGTTAAGTCCTGTTGCAGAAAGTTTTGGGGAAAAAAAAATCCAAAGCCTTCTAAAGCTGCTGAAGGTTTATTCTCAGTTCAAACCTAAGCTAAGCTGGTATCACTTACAGACTGTAATTCTCTGAGCATATCCATTGGTTTAAAAGCAATTACTCCCACTGAAACTTCAAATTCACTCGCCAGAAGTAAAGAGTTTCCAAACTGCACACCTATCACAATAACAGAGTAATTGTACCTGATCACCCACTCTGTGCACACAGAACAAACCTGCCCAGCCAGAGACGAAGTGTGGAATCCAAGAAGTGACCACAGCCTTACACAGGTCTCCCATGATGACCAACCTAAAATCATGCTCTGTTTAGAGTTTCATGTACTTCACCCTCTCCTGTGGGATCGAACACATGCATAAAATTTTACTAGATTATACATATAGCATTAAGAATCTTCCTTACCTACCTTTGTATTCCTGAAAATGTGCCTGTAATAAAGTATTGGCTGGTACACTAAACTTCACCTAGGGACGTATTTGCAGCTCAGCTTAATAAAATCGATAGGCAGTTTGAAAAACTATGTCAGAAAATTGTTTCCTATCCTAAAACACATCTTCTCATAGACCCTCATTCCCTAATGGGATTTTAATAACATTACAAATGTAGATAATAAAGCTTAAAGAATATTTTTAGCATAAAACATTTTATCTATAGCAAACACAGTATCTCCACTGACATAATTTTAAAATTCTCTGAATTCTAACTTTTCACTGGAAACTGTTTCCATTCAAATTTTCAGGTAACCCTAGCCCTATCATACCAACCACTGTTGAACAGGTTCTCAAAATCAAAATCAGCATGGTTTACTTGGAATAGTATGCACTTATTTGAACTTCACTATTTCAGTCTCTTTGCAGAAATGTAATTATTTTAGGCTGTAATCTTTCCAGCATGTTAATTATTTGTCAGAAAGTAAAATAACAGTAACATTCTTGCCTAATGCAAACATCTGGAGCATTTTATGGATGTCACACTTTGAAGCATCAATACCTTTGCTTCAGTTTTTCTTCTGCCCAAACATGAAGTACCAAGGGCAGAGTCCTCCCCAGCTACTACCACTGCTTTTAGAAACAAAATTCAGGACACTTCATCTCTTCTCCGGGTAACTGTATCATGTTTTGCTCAGTTATCCCATACTTCACATAACAAGGACTTAAACCTCCAAAAGTTATGTCACATATCCATCTAGTAGAGGAGGCGGGAAAATGTTCAAAAGTACCTTTCTTATCTATGGAACAAAGAATACGTGCACACTACGAGGAGCCAGGACAAGAAATGGATCTTCACCCTGATCCAGACAGGGTGGTCCTTGAAAGAAGTAGCTTACCTCTTACAGAAGGAACTAACTTCCTCTCTTCTTACACCAGCAGAATCAGAAGGGGAAGGAAGGCTGCTTTCAGCTTCAGAGGAAAAGGCACATGCTGTCCCTTTTGACAACACCAACAGTACTAGAACATAAGCTCCATGAGCTCATAATGATACTGCCATCATTCCACAAACCAATCTTTGTGCCTGCACATTGCAGGCACAGAACACACTTTGAGGACACAAATCAAAAGCTTAACTATGGAACTGGTATCTGATCTGGTCAAAGGAAAGCTCTGAAAGCATTTTACCTTATTTTGGATAATGAAAGACCTCACAGAACAGGGAGCAGTTTCTAAAATTCCACAGATCAGGGAGTGAGTGGTCTCAGGGAGTGAGTTTGCTTGTAGTCTTTGTTACAAAGCGTACTTCATTTTACTGCTGTCATTTAAGCAGAGATTATTAAATTGAGGAATTAAGTCGAGACAGAGACATTATCTCTGCCTCTCAGATGTTTTGCTGAAAATGCTGCCTACAAAAATTCAACACCTGGTCTGACAGACTGAAGCACGGAACACTGGAACTAAATACACAAGTGAGAGATAACTCGAGCACATTTCTATACGAGAATGAAAAAAACTGAGTCAGGGAAAAAGCTGAAGGCAGAGGCTCTGCCAAAAATGAGCATTTGTGTTGCTGCCAGTACCACACAGGTTGACTCAAACTCAAATGTAAACACCCCTATTTTTAAAAAGATTCTGCTTGGTGGAAACTTCAGAGATCAAAACAGTTATAAATCAAGTGGATTTATTTAAGCACACTGTGAAATAATGTGCTCTGCCTCTCAAAAGGAAGTATGACTTTCTGAGCTAGTGGGAAATGACACTGTAAGGCTTGCAATCTAGTTACAGTATTACTTAGAAGGATGAATAAAAATTGGCTTAGGAAAACAACAGCTCAAAGAATGTTTTAAAATCAAATATAATTAGCTCAGACTACAGATGCTGGAAATTCTATAATGGTGACATTTTCCTGTCACCATTTTAATCCTAGCATACGATGGGAAAATAACTTTCGGAAGACACTTCACAACAAAATTCCAATGCAAATAACTGCCCAGTGGCAGTTTCCTAGGATCTACATGCCTCTCTGAATTACAGTACTTTCTCATAAAGTATAAAAATACCACATTCTACCTCTGTTAATCCTAAATTCATGCTTTTCCATGTCTTCAGAGACTTTTCACAGCAGAGTTAAATTCAACTTCAAACACTACACATCTTACAGTATCAAAATATGAACTTATCTGCATACCAAGATGTTCCAAAACATATTTAGATGAAAGCCGGCAGAAATATTTTGAGACTTAACACTAGCAAGATAAAGTTGCCACAAGATTTGCTACTGTTATCTTTAAATGTTAAAAAGTAAATAGCTCTCAGCAACCAGAAGCAAGCAGCAGAATGTACTTAGAGATTGTTCTGGCCTTACCTTAGTAAGGATAACACATTTATTGGCTGTAAGCAAATTTGTTTGTCTCTTGCTTGGTGGTTGGTGTGATTAGATGCTCAAAACCTTGCAGCAAGGTCTGTGAACTGCTTAATGTGAATAAGGGTAAGCAATGCTGAAGGAGAAAAAGCATACTTTCACCTCTGAATGCAGTAACTGAATAAGTAATGTGAGGCAAACAGCTAGATGAGAAACCATGGTTGACAAAGGCAAGAGAGCACGGTAGGTGCTCTTCATAGACTTCAGGAGAGCTTGTATGCGAACGTTCCCTCATCATTTCTCTATAAAGACAAGAGATACACAGGAAATTAGAACAATACTCAGTAAAAACAAACACATTGAAATTGAAAGGTGGTCAGTATGCAACAAAATATGCTGCGCTAGTAATCTCAGAAGGGGAGACTCAGCTATGCCGTGAGGTTGTGCATGAAGAAAGAAAAAAGGCCTGTCTAGACAAGACAAAATTCACAAACACCTGCTGAATAACAAATCCAGGGAGACAGGCCTCAATAGGAGCAGAACGATCCACAGAAGTACAGGACAATGAAGACAAAGCAGAAAACGGAAGAAGATAATAGAGGAGAAACAGAACCAAAGGATTGGTTTCCTGTTCCAGTAAACAGGAAAGAAACAGGTCAAAATATATGAAGTCTTGCAACAAGAATCAGGTAGTGCAACTGTAAGAACAGTCAAGATCCTGCTTCTGAAAGATCCACGACCAAAAGCCAAAAAAAAAGAGGGCATCATCACAGATTGAGACAAAAACAGAACAGATCACAGAGGAAGGAGTGGGGATGAGGTACTAGGAAAATCAAACTAACACATGAAGAAATGATGTTTTGTATTATATTTTGTATTTAGCATACAGAATGGAAAAGCCTGGATTATACACACTAAATATAAAATGACAAACGGACGGAAATGAAAACTACACAACAAAAAATTGAGGAAACTTGTTAAAAAGAAGGTAAATGAGCACCTAAGAGAAAATCCTCGCAAGGAAATATGGAAGATTTCCAGGATGACCAAATTGAAAGCATAAAGCCAATGGATGCTGCCAGAGAGTCTGTAGGGCCAATGGATGATCAGTGTGTACAGTGAATGCAGGGAAACTAAATCAATTCTTTTAATTAGTGTGGGGAAATTCATATGCTGGATCCCTCTTTGTTAACAGGCAAATAACCTGTAAAATTGCAGCTACTACAGAAGTGGTATGGAAGAAATTAAAGAAAGGAATTTAACAAAGCCTCGGGATTATATGGTGTTCACTCAACAGTTCTGAAGCTCAGTTCCTAACAGTGGTGCTAACTCTTAGTTTAGTTAACTCTAAGTCTTAACTCTAGTTTAAAAATTGCCTTAGCAGGCATGGATAGACTGGATAGTAGTAACTGCCAATTTAAAACAAGAAAAATCTAGCAAGATACACAGACTACAGAAGAAAATGCCATACACCTTTATCAGGCAATTTAACAAAAAATTAAATAGTGGATAGTAATAGCAGACAGGAAGTTAAAGATGATGGTAGTGTCAACGGCTATTTCTTTTTTGCAGTTCTACTTTGCAGTCTGGCTGTATTCCTTTGAAGGAATGGGTGACAGTTGACTGAAAGTTACAGAAAGCCCAGTAAATGCAACAAAATTCTTTGCCAAAGGTTTTTAAGAAAAATAAGGTGCCATGAGACAGAAGTCCTGATATAGATAAATACTTGCTCAAAAGACAGAATGGAGAGCGTAGTAGTAAATAGTTAGTTCTCAAGAGTAGGACCTGCATAATTCAGGTGGGATCTGCTATAGGATCTGTGTTCTTCAACACATTCATAAACGAACCGGAAAAATGAGCAAGCAGTATGACTTTGCTTATGATATGAAGCTCATCAGGGTAGGGCAGACTGAAATGCAAAAAGAACATTATAAACAGAGTAACTAGGCAATAAAATGGAAAATGAAATTTAATATAAACGAATGTAAAATAATGCATATGTATTTCATATTTTAAATGACGGGATCTCAGCAGACCATTACTGCTCAGAAGCAAGACCCTGTTATTAGGACATTACTTTGTGAAGAACCATCCCTTTCTGTTTTCTAGTCTATGTGGTTTTTTGTTAGGGGATGCAGTTGATGAGGGAAGTTTACATGGACCTCAGAGGTCTAGACAAAAGCATGTAACAGAAATCTATTAGAGCTAACACTTCCATAACAAACAGCTCTGGCTCAGGAAACAAGTTAACAATAATTGAGTAGAGGGAGAGAATGGTATGCTTGCCCTGATCTGGTTCTCTCCTCAGCATTTCCTTACAGATACTCTTGGACACAAGATAATGGCCTATAAAAACTTCTGATCTGATCTGATCTGATCTGTTACGGCCGTCTTTGATGGTAATACATTGTAGCATAACAAAGCCCACCCCAAAAAAGAAATGCAAACCTGGGATGCATCAAGACAGACACTCCCAGGTAAGACAGGTAGATGATATAGTTGTATAAATCTCAAAAGTGTTCAAGTGCACAAAGGAGCAAGGACAGACGAGGTATTATACAAAGGGAGGATGGAAGAGCTTGAATTCTTTGTCAGACACTCTCTTCCAGTTCTGTCTTGTTAATGCTACAGCTTTAGCAATTTTTAACTGCAGGTTTGAATGTAACAAAGGTTATATGACTGGTTTTAGCTGAATTAAAAAAAGCATTCTTAAATAGTTGCAAAAATAACAAAGTGTGAATAGCAAAGCTAAGGTACGGATCATCTTTCATTCAATGAAAAATCTTGTTGCAGTCTAGTATAACAAAAAGAAATTAAATGGGGGCTGGATTAATTCACATTTCTTAAACTCCAGAATCAGAAAGAGAAGCAGTCTCATTTAAACACAATGAGAATACACAGTGAGAAATATCTAGAGTACCAAAAGCAGGTTTATAATTTCTTAAGTGTTTCAGTTATTATGAGAAAACAGACTATTTTTAATAGACTAAAAAGTTTCTGATTTTGTGATATTTTCAGTCCAAAATGTCTGTTATGTTTTATTTTGATCTTCCCAACAATTCCAAACAATTTTTAAAAGCTCACTGGGACCTGATGGCTGTGCTCTGATTGGGGAATAAATGGCATCTTTCATTATTAATATCATGGGGTTTTTGTCATGAAGTGCAACGTCACATTTTTATATACTCCAGCACCACGTATGTTGCATAATGGATGACTTTCATATGAACAACCTGATATAAGCAACAAATAATATTTGGGGTTTAGTATCTCAAGTGCATACAGAAACCTCAAGTATGGCTTCCAACCCTTGTAAAGAAATCCCCCAAAGTCAGCCTGGGGCTGGATTACTTCACTTCTGTTTGTAAACAGCAGGAGAGGGTGAAAATGCAAATACTCCAAATATAGATTTCATGGCCACTGCCTCTGCTGCACAAATTTTAGGAGCTACCATACCTTGAGGACTGCAGCACAAGCCATAAAATAGAATCATAGAATCATAGAATCGTTAGGGTTGTAAAGGACCTTAAGATCATCCAGTTCCAACCCCCTGCCATAAGCAGGGACACCCCACACTAAACCATGTCACCCAAGGCTTTGTCCAGCCTGGCCTTGAACACTGCCAGGGATGGAGCACTCACAACTTCCATGGGCAACCCATTCCAGTGCCTCACCACCCTTACAGTAAAGAACTTCCTCCTTATATCCAATCTAAACTTCCCCTGCTTAAGTTGGAACCCATTACTCCTTGTCCTATCACTACAGTCCCTAGTGAAGAGCCTCTCTCCTGCATCCTTATAGGCCCCCTTCAGATTCTGGAAGGCTGCTTTGAAATATCTTTATGAATGCGGTGCACAGGGCAGCATGAGAAGGAGGGAAGAAATCTTTATACATACACCTTAGTAAATCTGTGGCATCCAAGTACTGCACAAATGTTTAAATACCTTGTTAACCTTTCTCTTTTCTCCCTAGGGAAAAAAAAAAAAGAAAAAAACAACTAAAAAAACCCCAACCCAAACCTTTGCTTCTTAGAAAGTACAGATGGTAGAGCATTTTAACATTAAGCAATATGAATTTTGGCTTTAAGAAGCTTTAGGAGAATGAAACAGAATAATTTATTAAGAGGTTTGTGCTGTAATGGTATAAGGAGTGCATGCTGGAACTACCCCAACTTATGCATAAATTAAATTGTCAAAGATTGCTGTATGGCAGCAAAGTCAGTTTTGTATCATAAGTAAGCATATGTACTAAATGCAGCACTAGGCACAAATCACTTCAATACAGTTCTTCAGAAGCTGTTTTAGAATCATAGGATCATAGAATAGTTGGGGTTGGAAAAGACCTTAAGATCTTATTAAACCTTTTTTGTAAGTCTCAATGTTTTCTCACATGTTTAGTGTAAGTTTCTTATGTCTTCGTTTGTCTCTCAGTGACTTAAAATAGCTGTAATATTTTTGTGGTAGACTGATACAAATGATACTTCCCTCTCTATATGAATAGGTTGTAATGTAAAATTGTTGGAAATCCTCTTTCCAGCTATAGACTATTTTGAAGTGGCATTTTCAAAGCTAGTGAGTCTTGCACAAGTGAACTTGTGTCACTGAAAAGCTTTAATTTTATATGCTAATGAATTTACTCTCTAACAAGCCAAGTAGATGCCAGTATTGAAGGATTGAGGTGATAAGGTAGATTTGGTGTAGATTTATGAGAAAATGGATTTAGTTTTGTATGCTTGGTTTTGTACTCTATTTTCTATGCATTCTTTTGTTCTTCTAATCATCAGGTGTGTTGGTTTGAAGTGGGTGAGGACACAGCTTTCCCTTCCAACCACTCGCCATCTGGCCACTTAACTCTTTCCATTGGTGCCCCATGTCAGAAACACTGTAGTGTGAAATAACCCTTAGGGTGAAAAGTTTCATGATCTTTGTGTAAGGATGGGAAACTTGTGGGAACGTGGTTTTTCTTGTATAGAAGGAATATGTTGCTGTAGCTGGAAATGAAATGAATGAAGCCTGGGATCAGCTAATGTAGAAGCACAGGGAGGACTCTGTACTGTGCCACACTGGGTATAGGAAGGCCAGACTAAGAGGGCATTTAATTCATTCCCACCTCTGAGGACTGGAACAAGAACCTTGGGGGTGAGAATGAGCTGGTGTCTTTGGTAAACAGTGTCAGTATGGCAGTTTGTGATGCTGAATGGGGGGGAAGAGTCGGTTGATCCAAGTCACAGTGAAAAACTAATCCAAAGGGAGTTCTTAAAAACATTTCAGTGTATAAAAAGTGTAGATTACTAATACTGTTCAAGACAATGAACTGAAGTTATGGACTATTTGTTAGATACTCTGAAAGCAGGATTTTGTAAACAAGCAAAGGTGTGTGAGTAGATTGATATTCTTGAGTAAGAGACTGAAGTGACCTTGACTTGTGAAAGGTACCTGTTCAAGACCTGGTGTTCACGGCTTCTTTGGTAGTTTCTCTTGTAGACTGCAGAAAACATGTTAAATAGACTGAAGTAAAGAGAATATTGAGGGGGGGAAAGTGAACATGCTGAACTTCATCTAGTTTAAGTCAAAGTGGCTACTGTGCAGTAGTGTGAAACTGAAAAGATGCTTAAACAACTTAAACATCTGCAGGAGACTCACTGACGTACAGTGAGACAATTGCAGTTGGTGGAAGCCCAGTATAATGCTATCAGCTGAAGTTCTTCAGTTCTTCACAAGTTGTTATTCTAAATCACTCCCTCCTGTTGAAAGATCAGCAGGTACATACAGTCTGACCTGTAACAAGGGAACATAGCCTGTGTTCTTTAGCCTCCTGCATGCCATACCACATGGGTTTTTTTTTTTTCCTCCTAATGTAAAAGTAAAATAGCGAAACATTTTGCCTGAACTGTGCACTCCTGAAAACAATTATTGAAGCTGAAGCTGCTGTGGTTTGCTAGGGTGCTTACATGTCAGACTAATTCAAAAATCTTGTCTAATACTCTGTGTTCCTCAAAATTATTTGTAGAAACGAAGAGGCATATTTACAGCCACATTGTTACACCCATCTTCACTTGAACAGCATGGTTCCTTTCTGATTGTAAAAAGGCTAACAAACATCACATTTTTGTGAGCTGTTTCGGTGTGGTTTCAGTTCTTTGCTGTTAGGTGATTTATTTTCAATTTACTAATCCCATCCTAACCTCAGTCCCTGGTTTCTGGTGTTTCTTTCCAAACTCCGAAGTGCACCTTAAGCTTTCTTCTCAGAGAAGAACAGATTTGTTCTTTGTCTTCACTAGATGTCACTTGATTCCCAGACTCTTCTTAGCCTTTCTTGTGCTCACTAGCACTTTTTATACTGTGGCTTCTAAATCAAAACTGATGACAAATTGCCTTGTAGCACAGTAGCACATCAGTGAGCTATAATATAATTTAAACATGTTCATAAGAACATTTTCATAACTACAGTTCTTCTGTGGATAACTGCAAAAAAAAGAACTCTGCTGGTTTCTGGAAAGAGCTGAAGATTAAGGCGCAAGTTTGGTTTTAATGTTTTCAGTATGAGGAAGATGATGGAAGAAGATGGAGTGTTTTCCATCTTCAGAAGAAGGTGGAGGGAGGGCAAAAGGGTAAACTTGAGCTACATAATGTGCAAATGAAGTACTGTATGCTTCATTTGGGACCAGGATTTTCTCCAGTTCACTGCCAAGTATGATATCAGCATGCCATAAATATTTAAAATGAAAACTGTTGTGTTCTCCCTTTGCTAATTCCTCTTTCATTTTGATGAAGCTGATTGCTTCTCTCTCAGTATAACAGAACCCTTGTCAAATTAATCTACACATTACTCCATCTCTATAAGTACAGTTATATTGGCTGCACAGAATGCATTATATATTTAGTATTCTAAATTCTTCCTCCCTCATGGAGTGTGAGTAACATTTCATGTCTTTGTGACCTTTACTCTACGGGATCCTTACTCATGAAAAGTTCCTGTTGACGCTAACTGGATTAGCAAGTCTGCAAAACTGGATTTATTATATCATACAGCCCACAGTTTTTACTTTAGGTTTAAGAAGTAAATTTTTGCTCTTGGCAAGAAAACCTTAGCTGGGATCTACAGTGGACTGATACCACTCTCGAAAGTCAATATGGAGTCCTTTTTACTATGTATGACTCTTGACCAGCTTTTAAGTGGAGCAGTTTAATTAAAAACTGCTGTAATCTTACAAATCTGTTCTCTGACAAGTTGTGCCATTTTAATAGTTCTTCTGGATAAATATTCTATTAGAATCTGTGAGGGTTTGGAGTACTACTGAGTATCATGTTACTGGTACCACAAAATAACTTCACTAACTGAAGAAGCATGAAAAAACAAAAGATTCTACTGTTTAAAAATTCTAAAGATGTGAATGCCAAAGAAATGAATCATGTGTTAGGTAATTAAAATTCTTATTTCACTAGATGTCTTTATTCAAGCCCATTGAATTCAATGGGAGGTTTTCTACAGTCTTTGAATCATACTTGCTGAGGAGATTGTAAGCTTACTCAAGTGCAGTTTTATGAATAGGCAGGTATTACAGACAGCATTTTGAAACAGCAGTGAGCCAATGTTTATTTTTAACATTCAGTGTTAAGGTATAAATGAACTGGAAAGTTTAACACTGTTTACATAGCAGGTGTTCTTTCATGGAGACATTTCACTTGTCCAAGTTTATTTCACTTGTCCAAGTTTATTGACAGATTTTTCATCTGCGCTTCTTTGTCTGAAATGTTCTATATATTTTAGTTTTAAATTGTAAAGGAAATTCTGGTATGGGTCTCTTAAGTGTCTTCAGAAATGTTTGATTTAATATTCATCCCTACCAAATACAAGAAGACTAGATTTTATCTTTTATCTGAAAATCAAATGGAGACTTAATCTTGCGAACATCCAAGTATGTTTACTTTTAAAGTTGTGAGAATTTCTGTTGTTTTTCTAGTGCTTCACATGAGCTTTAGAAGAAATAATCCTGAAGATCATTTGCAGAAATAGACTTTCTGAAGCCTGTGCATTTTTAACTATATGAAGGGCCCTGCCACTACAAGAGGGATTGTTTTAAAACCTAGGCAAATAGTTAGAGTGTCAGAGTGGAACCAGAAGGGAAAAACTATGCACCTCTTTTTCTTTTCTGTTTTCTGTATTCTTCCTCCTTTGTCAGAGGTTGAGTGTACAAAAGAAGCTGGATCTAGATGTCAGTGGAATGAGAACCATTTGACTTTCTGCTTTATGAAAAAGAGTTATATCTGGGACACTTAACTCAAAGCTGCTTGAACTGATTTAAATGTTCTTTAGCATGTTGCTTTGCATGATAGCTGCCTTGGATAAAAGGTCAGCCTAACCCAGTATCTGTTCTCCAACAGAGGGCATCATCAGACCTCTAGTAAAGACCTCTGATCTAGTATTGGCTTCTGGTTCTTGAAGGTCCAGTCCAGGATCCTGGTGTTATATAGGCACTTTAATAGCAGCATTTAATCCTTCTTCTGTATGTTTCGGAAATCATATCAGAACTTTTCAACAGCTGTTGCTTATGTAGGAATAAAATGTACCTTGAGTGAAAGGCTGCTCTGAGAATACGTTTTAGTGCTTAAAGAATTGCCACTAACTTCATGGCTTTTTATTTTTTTTAATGCTTTGAAGTATAACAAGTTGTCAATACGTATTTCAGCATCATGAACAAAGCCCTCTTATTCCTTGGTGTGCAGCCTGTAGATCTGTTCTTTCCTTCTCAACCAAGCTCTTGATAGCTATAGACTTCACCTCAATTTCATAGTGAATCACTGTATGCAATTTCAAGTATTGAACAAGGGAAAGGAGGCTGCTCCTGATCTTGTGAAGTGAGGCTGAACATGAATGGGGCTTTATGATGTGACTGGAGCTTCACAGGAGAATGCAAAGCCATTGGGCTGCCAAATTTTACTAGCATTTGCTGAGGGGGAGTTTCGTTGTTAATGACACTGGGCAGCAGATGGTCTTAGAAGAGTTGTTAAGACACTGTGGATCGTACTGTAAATATGTGGGTGAATGGAACTGGGATGCTGACAGTTCACTCTCTCAGCTCATCATGAGAAGGTGACTCGAGTGGAATTCAGTATTGCCAGAACATGAATTTCTTGGTATTTGGCAGTCTGCTGTATAGCTGGAAAGAATTTTGCAACACAACAGTGGAATGGTAGTCAGGATGCACTTAGCTGCATGAAGTTCAGAACAGAGAACATTATATGCCTTGTTTGACCACTGCCCATCTTTAGACCTGAAGGTACTGAGCCTGGGCAGTTCAGCTACAAGACCAGTACAGAAGTTCATTTCAGTCTTCTGTTTTTCTTTTGAATCCAAGAGAGAATTCTTCGTGTTACAGATGAATCTGAATTACTGAATCAGAAGATATGCTATTGCAGGGAAAAGTCCTCTCCCTGTCCACACCTTACGACCTGCTCTTCTGTTTTTTCCTTCACACAAAGTATCTCCAGCCTCTCCATATGTACCAAAACTCGCAATTATGGATTGGGGCTTTTTATTTTGATTTAGCAGGGTGAGACACAAAGTATTTAATCCAAATTCTTTGCTAAACTTTTAGGCTTTTTTCCCATTTCATCTAAAATCTGTGCAGCTTTTAGTATGGCTTGAAGAACATAATGATAATTATGTTATCTTATGTGTGAATTAAGAATCTGAAGTGTGATTCACGTGAAATACCTTTTGTGAGAATTATGCAGCTATGTCAGAAACTTAGTGGACAGTGTTCAAGGACACAGCTCTTGTTCCCTGTGGACACTTACAACTGCTCTGACAAAAGAAAACAAAATTAAAAGCCTCTGCTGAATTAGCCAGTGGAAGTTTACTTTTTGCCTGTGTCTGTAAGTGGGATGAACAGATAGAACTTCAGATTTTTCAACTGTGTAGTAACCCACTGAAACCAGGATTCTCTTTGATGCTGTGATCATCAGTGCAAGTGTAATCTTCTTAGGTGTCCATATTCTTGAAATGATTCTTCTCTCCACAGCCTCCTAGCTTAAGTCAAAGTGAGATAAAAGGTTAAGAATTCATTTATTCTTAAAGGAAGAAACAAGCTTGTTGGACAGGTATTTGAAATGGCACATCCGCTAAATCAGTGTCATTAATTTAAGGTAGCTCAGTAACTGGATCTAGCT
>JBCJKH010048423.1:3611-37471 GCA_039877255.1 Loriculus beryllinus
AGTTTATCCAGTCCTCCAGGTTAATGTTGTAATTCTCTCTGAAGTCACACACGTCATTTAGTCTGTACATGGACTCAAGTTCTGGCCAGTCTGTATCCTCATGGAGGTGCAGCTCTTTGGGGAGGTTAGCCCTCCCATCCTTCCCACAGCTGTCCTCTGAAAAACACAACAGAACATGATTTAGTGTCCTCCTAGGAGGAAGTAGTTAGGTATTTGTCATGGTTCCATGCAGGAAAAAACAACTGAAACACATTATGGACCCCTTCTAAAAATTACAGCAGGTATATCACAGGAACAGTCCAGCTATATTTGAAACTTCACCCTGTACAAAACTTGTGTCTCAGTAATTTTAACTTTATTTTAGTTCTAAAGCCAGTCTTGGTCTCTTCAGCTAAAGATACTACCACTAAATGAGCAAATCCTCTCTGGCAGGTTGGGGTTGCTGGACTGTGCCTATTGAGGTATCTGTACATCTTTTTTCACTGCACAATTGGAGAGCACCTCATGGTATTTAAAGAGGTGATGGCTCAACCTTCTTTTGAAGAGGAGATTCAGAGGCAGTAACTGACATGGCAGAGGTCACTGTTTTTCACATCTTTAAATGTGTACCTCACCTTTGGACTTTGGCAAGTTGAAAACAGTATTATCAAATCTTAAAAGGTAGTTAAGCGAGTAAAAAGCAAACACAGATTTTAGTATGATGTCAGAATAAAACAAAAGGTACGGATCTGTCTTGTAGTCTACTCCCTAATGTTCTAACTTGTGCTTTGCTGATCCTCTCTCTGAGAAATTAAGAGTCAGTTTTGTTGCTTCTGGAACACAGGCAGCAGCTACAAATTTGCATTTAGACAAAACCAACATAATGGTCTGAAATTCTGAATGGCAGTTAATCATAACTGGATTCTTGAGCTGAGCATCCACCTTTGCTCATTTGCCCTTGCTCTTGATGCTCCCAGAATGTGCACCAGGTGCTTTTATACAGCAGTAGTTGACTGTATGATAGCAATATCATACTTGTACGAGTTAGAGGATTTCCCATTTAAGCATTCCAGAAGAAGGTTTAAAGTGGTGCTGCATGCAAGGAGAGAAAGGAAGGGAAGGTAGGTAAGTAAAAATGCTTTCTGTGAACTGCTCCCAACTCACAGTGACTTGGCAGATGATGGTCTCTTCACATCTGGCCACTTTCGACGCTGAAACTGCCTAGTTTTCAAGCAGCAAAAGGAGAAAAAAGTTAACCATCACCAAGAAACCCACCAGCACTACAGTCTGAAAGCGAGGAAAGAAGAGCTTAGCCTGAATTTTGATTATAAAGATCAGAACATGCTGTAACATTGAAACAGAAACAGCTCCAATGTTTCCAAGTAACTGGGGTGGAAAGATCTCACAACTGCCATTCCAGGCAGTGTCCATCCATGGAGTTGCTGATCCCACCCCTAAATCTTTTAGCAGGAAGGTAGCACTCAAAGAATAATAATTTAATTTACCTGTACTGCTCGTAGCTTCCATCTTTAAGTCCTAGGTGAAGAAAAGTTAAGTGTTACTAACCATTGCCTGCAACAGAGTAATGTACAACTTAAAACAGACTTAAGAATATTAACAGATTAACATCCACTGCCTTGAGAAGTATTTCCATACATGGTAACTGGAGCGTTAATTCTCACATTTAACCCCTTATTCCAGGCAAAATAGGTTGTAAACTAGGAAAAGGAGTCTTGAAAACTTCTCTGTAAATGACCTTCAATGGTGTCTTTAACTGCCAAAACCTGCCGATCTCAAAACATACAGCTCTGGGTGCTGCAGGTACTAAATAAGATCCAAAATTATACTTTGGGCTTTGGTGGACTTTTGTTCCTTCCTCATCTCTTGCCCCTGCATCTCAGCAGTACTCATCACTAACCTATTTCAGTATCGTTCTTAATTTAAGAAAATTACCTCAAAGTGAACAAATGCAGAAGTGTGAGCATGCAGCCACCAGCCCCCACAGGACATTACCAGTATAAATAAATATTAAAACCCTTTTGACTGATGCGAAGTTTCATAACAGTAAGTAAGTAAGAGCCCCATTTTGAGTGTACTAGGAGAGACACGTACCCAGATCCATGTTCCTGGTTCTTGGATTGCACTGTTTATACCCTTTGCAGCTTCTCAGTTCCATGAGCTGGACGTGCAGTTGATTGAGAATGTCTCTATCTAATGTATTCACTGCGTTAATTAGCTGCAATAAATAGGGATTCTCATTAGTAACTGTTGCTCTCTAGTATCTTTCATATATGGAATACACGTGGTTTATCTGTGACAGGACAGAAGCCAAATCATGCTACATTAAATGAATTAGGCCTTGGCTATGTCCTCCACCCTTACCATGCCATTTCAGTTTATCATCAATAAGGAACAATGATGTATTTCTTGAGCTGTTGATCAGGTACCTGATATGGATCAGTATTGAGATCAAAATACTCCAAAAATCCAGTAGCAAATTCACAAAACAGGAAGTTGTGGGTCTCGTTGATTGTCCTCAGGCACCAGTACGTGTTGTTGTTGGCGCTGGTACAGGCACAGAAAGGGCCCACTGCAAATTGAAGAGTTGCAAAGACATGAGCTACACACTGCTGTCTTTAGCACTGTTTATGATGCCTTTCTGTTTATGGTATTTACTCATAGACAGTTACTCTCTCTCCCACTCCTGAGCTCTGAAGTACTGAACGCCTTCTGGCATCAGCTTCTTGTTCTGTGCACACGTCACTTGGCAAGGTGCTTCCCCTAGCTTCTCTGGAAGCATTCCAGACAATGAGATCCTACACATAATTGTCTTGTTCACAGCATCATCTCTCAGGCTTATTATTAGCAGTTGGTTTTCCTCTTAACTCGGTTGCCTTTTGTGCAACGATAACACTAACACTGACACAGATTATTTACAATGAGGAAGGCTTCCTGCCTTTGGCTACAGAACTTAGACCGGTAACTTCTACTAGCTCAGCATCCTAGCCGAGCCTAGCCAGTACCCGCCTACCCATTACATGGTTTAAAGTACCCTTACGTGTCCACAGGGGAGCAGTTTGCCAGTGCTGGTTGTCGTGGGTGAAGCAGGTCAGACCAGGCATGCTGCAGGTGTCATTGTTCTTTATTCTCTTAAGCAGTTTGCGCAGCTTCTTCTTCCGCCTTTGCTCTCGAAGCAGCCACAACCGGTCTTTCTCCTGTAGGGCTTTCCTGTACACAGGACACAGGAGGTCATGCAGCTTGGTTATGTTTGGACACACCAAAAATTAATGAAGCAGACAGATAGACAGATAATCAAATAAGCTGCTCTGAGGGAAAGAACAAACCAGTAGTTTTTAATTAAATGGCTTCCAAATGGCTCTGGATATGACTCCACATCTCAATGGCACAGATAAAAACCAATTAAGCCAAAAGAGCTTATAGGCTTGTCTGACATCTGTGCTGGGGTATTTCCCACATCAGGAATCTTACCTCAGCATTCACAAGCATTTCAACACGGACTTATGTTCCTCTGCAGGTTTTTGTGTGTTTCTTCTTTTTAATACAGAAGAAATGAAATACTACTACTTTTACTCAGTTTGTAACTGGTGTGCATGGACAACGTGGCAATAATGTCTTTGCATTTCCTCTTTCAAAGGAACAGACCTTCACTTACTTGAAAGGATGAAGACTAGATCCCTTGTGCCTCAGTTTGCTTTTGTGTTTGGATTGGTAGCTGGAAAATAAAGATAGCATGGGTGATGAACAACAGAAAAGCAACTGCTCCTGCTTGTACCACCCCATCACAGTGCAGCTGAAGCAGATTGAAGCCAGTGTCACTTCTCCCTTTAATTTATGCCCCACCCCTGGAAAAAGTGTTCAAGGCCAGGTTGGACATGGCTTTGAGGAACCTGGTCTAGTGGAAGGTGTCCCTGCCCATGGCAGAGGGTTGGAACTGGGTGCTCTTCAGTCTCCCTTCTACCCCAAGCATTCCGTGATTCAATGAACACAAAGCGGCCTGGCTGGATCGGGTCATGCCCTTCTGAGCCTTGTGCCGCTTTCCGTCCTTAGCTCATTTGCGCACAGCGACACCTGGTGCTCTAATCCTGTATTGCAACAGGCGTCCACATAACCCAGCTGCAATTTTCGATTTTAGTTGTCATTGGTTCTTGTTTCCCGACACGAGGCAGATAAAATCAATAGCTTTATAATTTAGTTACAGCATTTCCTCAACTGCACAGTCACCGATTAGTACAGAGGATAAAATGACAAGCTCACACCACCTTTATGTCATTTTCCCTCTAAATGAAAGAATTAAAATACCAGCTGTACTTCATAGGGTTGTTTTTCTCCTCCATTGTTACTAGCTAGAATTCCCAGGAAAACTTTTAACAAGATACATGGAACTGTCCCAGCGACAGCAGATTCTGACCTACTGTGAGCTCGGGAGCTGTGAGCAGACATCCCCATCCTAGCCGGGCGGCGCTACTGGGTTGGCTTTGCCTGCAGAAACTCTTACAAGACTTTGCAGAACTTTCCTTTCTGTGCAATTTCCAAGGTTCCCCGCACATATCAGCAAAAACAAACTAAGTTTAGTGAATGCTATTTCCTAAAGAGAATATCAGACTGGTCTGATGTTCTAAATGGTCAGACTAAAATTCCCTTCAAAACAAAATAAATCCTTTAAATTATGAATGCTCCTGGCAGATTGAATACATTTAATCCATACGGAAAATAAACAAAGATTATGAAAGAACTGCCTTCAGTCAATTTGTATCTCACACACACACTGGTTATTCCATCAACAAATCCTAAATGCTAAAACCTGATTTGACGCAATTCTGCAAATGCTTAAACATCTATAACTCAAACGATTAACTTCCTTATTCACCTTAACAA
Source organism: Loriculus beryllinus (assembly GCA_039877255.1). Classification (NCBI taxonomy): domain Eukaryota; kingdom Metazoa; phylum Chordata; class Aves; order Psittaciformes; family Psittacidae; genus Loriculus; species Loriculus beryllinus. Next base: position 8,487 of record JBCJKH010048423.1, read on the forward strand.
CGCTCTGCACAAATATAAGTGCTTCCTGTATTGGGCCTGAGATATGTAGCATTCTTGAAATTTACTATAAGCCGTTCACCATAACCATAGCTTCATCTCTACAATGTGTATTAAATAAACTCAGTTGTTAATACCAGTTTTGAAAGCAGTGGGTTATAAGATGATAATGTTAACTTTCGGGGGATTTGCCATTTATAATACTACTGATTTCATTTTAAACCCTTTTTGCCATGGGTTCTGTGTATGGGTTTGGCCTAACCCAAAAAATTACCTTCCCCATGTTTCAGTGACCTGTAGCTGAAGCTGTATTGCAGAATCCACATGGACTACAGCCACGACGTACCTCGTGTCTGTAAAGTATGAGGTCTAAGAACTTAAGCGCTATGCTCAAAACCTTGTTGTCTTATACCCAATGACAGAGAGAAGTGGTGTCCTAGGAGGTAATACATCCAGCCCTGAAAAACCCAAATGAAAGAAATTCTCCCATCTTCCCACACCATTATCCCATATGCTTTACACACCCTTCTTTTAAAAGAGATCTGTGTTAACTCTGCTCCATATTGACAAATTGCCCTTGTTGAAAGCAAGATTTCAGGAACAAACCCACAGCTTAAAATAAACTCCTGCCTGGTGGAGGTGGGCTTTGTACTTGTGCTGCATTCCAGCTCTCCAGAAAGCACTACAATGACTGTAGTAAGTAGACAACCACTTAACAAAACAGACTCTGATCTCTCCTGTGAGGACAAACAGTTGCACCCTACAGATAATGACTCTGAAGTGCACAATACCTCATCTTGTTACAATCGCACTCCTCCGGTCGCTTCTTCTTCAGGTGACCTCTCACCTCCCTCAGGTTTTTTATTTTGTTTTGCAAAGTTTCAATCTAAACCAAAGTAAAGACACAATGAAACCAACACAGCCCCGTTTGGTCTTACCCGAACCTGCTCCAGCCCATTCTTGTGCCACCAAACGCTTTCTCTTCACCTCCTTGCATGACTCTCATCCCTGACAAACAGATTATCCACCTTTCCAAAAGGCAACTGCAGCAGGAGGAAGCCTCCGTGGCACCTTTTGCTGCTGGGATTACTGACTGTGACAGCAGAACATGGCACTGGGAGCATGGGGAGACACAGCCTCAGGCAGGCAGCCACTGCTGGTTCCACTTTGGTTCCTGCTCTTGTGCTCTACAGCACACGTGCAAGGGGAGAAATATTAATGACAAAGATGTCAATTAAGTTTTACAGGCAGATTTCATAGGCAAAGTATCTTCTGGTTCTTCATATTCCAAGCCTAAAAACAACCAATTCCATTCGAAAGTGCAAGTGTTAAGAAAAACACAAGCAAGCAAACTAAACCTAGAAGCACCAAAACCAATGAAGCTCCCATTTCCTTGGGCTTCCATTTGGCAGCTGTAGGTGCACTGGGGAGCAGGGCTAATAAGATGTGAAAAAGATCCAGATGAAATTTTTCCCAGGATGGGGACACTTTAGAAGTCTCTCATTTATCTCATAAGGCTTCTGAGAAGTCTCAGCTCTCCCTTCAGCTGCAGCGCTCTCCCCCACTCAGCATCTTGTCTTCACAAACTTGTAATAACAATTCATTATCTCTGAACTATCTATCCTGAAATCAGCCAGCAAGGTCACAAGGTTCCAGGGAGGGACAAAGGCACCCAGAGGCAGACACCCAGACACACACGCAGTCCGCAGGATCCTGTTAGCCCATAGAAACCCAGGCTAAAAAAACCCACCCTGAAAAGGCACAACTGTCAACACCACTGACCTCGTGGTCAATATGGAGTTTATGGTCCTTCCAAGCTTGCAGTGACCTGTACAGATCTGTGTCGCACTGAACGGTATCATTCTCCAGGATATAGCACCTTGACAGGGAAAAGCAAACAATGATTATTACAGTGGCTACACACAGACAACATGAGCAGCTGGTTTAATAACACAGCTCCAGGAGAGATGAGAAGCCAGATTGGAAATGACATGCAGGATTCAAAACACCAATGTTCATTCAGGAGAAGCAGGGTGTGCTGTGAGCAGGGAAGGGGTTTGGGGTTGAGTTGCCATGGAAATTTGTCAGAAGTAGAAAAAATCAAGGAAAATATTCTTATCCAGCAGGATCTGATGGCTGCTTAATTCCTGTATGGAAATTGTGCTGCGCAGAGATCTTGCTTATTCATTAGGCTGTCTACATAAACAATGTCTAGTAACTAGCAAGCACTGAAAGCATTATTCCAAAGCAATTTCCCGGGGCATGATTAAGTGATGAGGGAATGAGAGGTAGGGGCAAGGATGAAGTACTTCTTCATAAGACGTATTACTGCACCAGAAAGGGAGGGGAGGGGGGGAATAGAAATTTTGCTTTTTCCTATAAAAAGGATAAATTTTTTCAAAGATATTTCCTGACTTCAAAGGCAGGAAATCCTCTGACAATTCCTTATTTTTAACCAACTTCCAATGCAATCCAGGATTTATGATTTTTTAGAACCAAACAGCGATAAACCCAACAACCAACCAACCCCCAAAAGCCCCACAAACCAACCCAAAACTTGACAGATTTACCAGAGAAGTCAACCAATACCATGTGCTCATTTTGAATGCTTGATTCAATTAAAGCTGAGCACTTTCAATACTCCTTTTGTTCTTTACACCACCTCACCCATGTTGTCCCACTCCCACAAGTGTGCTGATGACTTCTCATGTATTATGCACAACGTTCCTGACAGCTCCTTCTATGGGTTTGGGATCCACCCACTAAAGCAGCAAAAAGTCAATTTAACTTCCTCCAGAGGAAAAGCACAACTATTGCTTTATGAGTGCTGAACACTCCTGAGAGCTGCGGCAAGAAAGAGGTCCAGTTCTCTGATGAGAATCTCCCCACTGCATTTCCTCGTATTAGAGTCTCTACTCCTGTCAACCCTCTGACAAAGGCAAATGGAACCCATCCATTTCCATAGAGCTGACTTGCTCTAGCATGTTTCCATGAGCAAGTCGTTAAACAATTCAACACATTTAACAATAATTGGTGGGTATCTTGATAAACGACAAGCAGAAACAGTGACTAAACCAACAAAGCACAGTTGAAGATACATCAGTCCCTGGACTTGCACACTGAGCAAAAGGTTTATAGCTGTTAGTGTCCAGACATTCCCCTCACCTCTCTCTCAATCTGTTTCATTTCCCACTGCTCCCGGTCTCCCCAACTGCATTCACAATAAACACACTCCTAGCATTGCCCTGCGGAAAGATGCAAGAGGCTATTTCTTCCCTGAGAATCAATCTGGCCTCTGAAATACAAAGAATCTCACGTCTCAGTGACACGACACCAGGTCATGCTGTAGTCTTGAGCCTTTGCTCCTCGGGTGGGCCAGGGGACCCACTGCACACTGGGTCTATCGGTAGAGCCTTTCTTGGTTTCACACCAGTGTGCACACAACTGCTGACACCTTTTGCTTGTCCGCACTGGAAGCACGCATTGCTCAGCCTCTGTGGTGTCCAAAGTGCAGAAGACACACAAGCACTGCTCTAGCTCTTCAGAAGCTTCCTGCTCTTTCGTACATGACAAACCACAACTGAAAGCTGTTGTACAGATGAGAATAAGAATTTTACAGAAGCTGGACTGGGTATTCAAAAGGGACACAAGATGCTGATCACAAGCTCACACACCCGTTTCTGCAATGCAGCCACTAAGGCAGCAGAAGCTTTTAGAAACACACCACATGCACTCACCTGTGGGTCACTTTTATCAGGTTAGGGGCTGCATACTCTGCAATGCCACCAGTGCCACTGTACTCCCCCACGTCTTTATCTTCCTCCTCAGGAAGAACAGCCCTCTGCATCCGGTGCCTCTTGGAGACGTTTCTTGGTATGACAGGTTGGTATCCATCCTCCAAACCCACATTATAAACAGATCCATCCAGCTCAACAGATACAGAACGAATAGAGCGATTCCGGACATAGCTTGGTTTGTATTCTGCATGGAAAAGCAAGTGAAGGGATTAAGAGGAGGAGAAACATCATGTTACAGTGTGGTCCTCTTTATGGTTCTGGGGAGGAAAAAACAGCCCATACTGCTACATTCAGAATTAACTGGATGATAAATGGTGCTTCCTGCAGCTGCTCCCAGAGACTGCTCCATTACCTTTTGTAGGGACAGACGCATACCCTGAGGCATGAGGAGAGGGCAGATGTAATGCAAAGGCACAAGGATGGCTGAGGGGAAAGAAAACGCCCTCCTCCCGTTTCACTTCGAGAGCGAACTCACAGAGGCTCTGCTCCTCCCCGCAGTCACTAGATGGCAGTCACGCCTTAGCAAGTAACCGCGACAGTCCCGACTGCAAGGCCTGGGGTCACCCTGACAGAGCAGCTCTCTTCTGTTTTCTCCTCTCCACCGCACAAAGCTCCACACGAGGATTCCTGCAACTTTCCTGAGGTTGTCCCAAGTACTCCCAGTGTTCGGCCTGAGCCTCTGCCCAATTCTGTGCTCATTTTTCAAAGTAAGATGCTTGACTGAGGAGGGATTAATATCGAACCTTTACTTTTAGCCACATCCAATTCTTTTCTTCCAAGTGTGTTCCTAATGTGCAAACCAGTCAGTCTCTACACACACACCACTCTCCAGTGCTGTGCACTCCCGCCTACTCCTCTCTGCACTTGCAGCCCAAAGGCAGAAGGAAACAGTTGCTATGAATTGTCACTACACAGCAGGAGATTCTCACTCATCTTTTCCCCATCATTGCCTTCTAAAGTTCTCTGACCCAGCCCAAATCTCCAGAGCTCCTCTTCTGTTTGGTCTGGAGTGACGCAAATGTATATGGTTATGGTATCTAAATCCACATCTAAACTTCCCTGCTGTATAACAGGGTCCATCTCTGACCTTATTTCCTGCTCACTGCCCATGACTGCTGAGTCACTCATTGCAGTAAGCATAATCACCTCCTTGCTTGACAAAGTACAGTTTAAATACCATCACCTCACTTTCCCCTGCCCAGTGCCTGGGTCTTTGCTCCATAAAGGAGGCTTGGAGCCATTTGAGGCATTGCTGGAAACAATGGAGTCCGTGGCACTTCTGGTCACCTCCCCTTTACACAGAGCTGAAACCCACCACATATCCCATCACACAGGACCTCCTTATCCAAGCTGTAAGGGGAAAACTCTACCGATGCACCAACTGCAAAGACCAATCTTTCTTGCTATCCCAAGCTCCACAGAAAAGCCAGCTTTCTCTGAGAGTATCTCCCCATCAAACAAGCAGAAAAAAGGAATGGGAGATAGAACAACCTACATTGACAAAAGACATATTCATGTCAACTGGAATGTTTTGGCATTAATGCAGAGTGATTTTAAGAAGCCTCACACTAATTCCAAACAGATCGCAAGGTCTCAAAAGCCATTTTGCAGACTGTGGGAAGAGAAATAAACATCTCCTCCCCCCCTGAATTTGGTCCAAACACTATATTCTTGTCAGCACCACACACAGAAAGTGGAACACCAGCTGGATTGTCTGGCTTTGCACATTTTCCACCTGTGGTTCAGAGTTTATTGCTGATATTAAGCCAGGTGAGTCACTGCTGAAGGGAAAAAAAAACCCCAAAAGACCAACCCTATTTCAGGCACCCATTCAGGAAACATTTGACTAAATGAGAAGGAAACTCCCATCTCTTCAGAAGTAGGAGGAAGTTCCAAAAACCTACACCCTAACAATTATATTCAATGCATAAACTCCCACTTCTTTAATTGTTCTCTCATTTCATCTTGTTAAGCTCAGCCAACTCACACTTTACCTTCCCTTCAAGTCTAATAGGCCAATCCAGCATGTTGGACCTCAGCAGATGGCTGCAGGGAACTGCCGTCTACACACGTCCCTGCAGAACTGAAGCCAGGAGCTCCTCCTCCCGTGCAGCCAAACCAACCCAGCCTCCCACAAACAACTTGGTCTGGAGTGGGGCAGCTCCAGTGAGTCAGGAAGGACTTGGTGCACTGCCTCATCCCAACGTGCTCCCCACAGTGCTGACTCAGAGGTGCCGTTTGAACCAAACTCCATCATTTTCACAGGAAATAGTTCGAATACTTTGTAAAATCAATACTCACCTGTGCTGGGCTCTCCCACCTGTAAAGTGCACTGCAGGCATAAATACCAGCTGCTAATTACTTACTAGGTGATCCTCCCCCAGGTTTAAGTTTTCTTCTCCAATTCATTACCTGGGTACACAGACCACAAATAAAGCGGATCTGGGGCTCTTAAATCTTTGGCCCAAAGCACCTCCACTCCTTTTTCAAGTTATTAAAGCTTGGCTCTGGTAAACTGAGTCCCGTTGCTTCTTCCTCTGCTCTTACAGGAGCCAGCTGTCCTAGAGATGGCACTGCTAAGCAGCTGCATCCTCAGAATTGAGTCAGGAGCAATTTACACCTGAGCAAGCCATGTTTCAGTGCCCCACAGAGCCAGTTGTGCCTTCTTGGGCCACCTAACAAGACACACTGGTGTTTGCTAGAGCCTCAAAGGAAGCATGCTGCTCTGGGCCAGATTTCTAGAGAGAAAAAACACACTGGATTTTTCGCCCCTATTTTTTTGTAGCATCTCAGGTTTTAACACTGTCTAGAGAACGCACAAACTGCAGTATCCAAAGTTATTATTCAACTGAATAAAGCAATGCAACCTTGTATTATAAAAGCATCAATTTCATACCTGACATAAATATGCCCAGCCTTTGTGTTTATGTTTAACTCACTCAAGCCTTATCACTCATTTCGCAGCCACCAAATCAGTCATGGAAGACTGAGATCACTTGGAAATGATAATTCTCTTAGGGATAACTGGGAAGACTGTAGCCTACTGTATGCACTGTATGGCATTTCCCCCAAAGCAGGAGCACTGCAGAAGGCAGTGTCCCTGTCGACATTTACTCTATGCACATATTTTGGACCTGATGCATTTTCCAGTATTGCAATGATGACAGAATAAGCCAGTATGCAAGGATGCAGCTTCTACATGTGCCATGAGGAAAATACCTACCACCAGCCTCAGGAATTCCTGCTCGATGTAATGTCTATGTGTTTTCCAGAATTATGTAGCAAGCAGCATTTTCTGATAGAGCACCAAAGTAAAATCAGACATTTTGGAGTCAAAGTTCTGGAAATATCTCTGGATCTAGGAAGACCGATGAAGGCTCAGAGGTATTTTCTTGGCCATTATGTACCTCGGGATCTCTACAAATCTTATTCTGAAGCTGTGTCTTTAGAACTTTCAAAGAGGAAAAAAAAGCAATCCCCAAACCACCTTTTCACATGCAATTTTTCACAAGTGCCATTAAAAATTACACTTCAAATGCATTATCTTTAAAGTAACTGATGTTCGTTTCTTTCAATGACAAAGAAGGTCATTTTGCTCCAGCATTGAGACCACCTCAAAAGAAAAATGAATGACATGAAAATTGGAATAAAGACACGCTAGCCCCTTTGTGCACGCTTCTGTTTGTTGTTTACAAATCTGTGTGGCCTATCATCATTTCTTTACATGCAGCTTAATAACTCCTTTAATCAGAAGCATTTGGTCATCACAGGACAAGGAGATAAAATCCATAGCAAGAAAATGTAACAGACCATAACACAGCCAAAGACTTCGAGAACTATTACTTTACCCTTGCTTCCTACTGCAAAGCTTTGTTTCATCTTTCTTATAAAAATAAAACCATAGTAAAAAAATAGAGGATATAGAGATGCAAACATTCCTGACACCTAAATCCACATACACCAAACACTTGCTTATGTGCTTCTAACATGTTAAAGCTTTGCAGGCGAGCTGTGTATCTGTATACGGCCCAAATGGCAGGCCCTGACCCTGTGCTACAACTGGCTTCACTCAATCTAGAAAACACTGCTGCCTGCTAAATGCACCTGAGCACCTGACAATGGGTCTGCACCATCCTTGCATTAGAAAGTAATTATTTTATCAAAACATTTGGTGTTCCAGCCCTTCTATCAGCAATTTAGTCTGGTATTAAGACCACGCGTTCTCACTACACATGACTGGTTTTAATCTTTTTGAAAGACCAATCCTCATACCCCCATTAGGGTTTGTAACACACTGGATGCACCCTAGAAGCAGGGCATCCAATTTAGCTTTCTGCAAATGACTGTAGATTAGAATCCATCAAAATTGCTCTTTGCAAATCCATCTCTATTGTGCATGACAGAAGGGAGCGAGCAGGGTGTTTCCTATTGCTGTGAGCTAAAGCATTAATGTGGATGTGACCCTAACCCAGTTTGAAACTTCTGCTTTCTGTTTAGCTATTGTTCAGCCTTTACCAACACATTTACCAACATTTACCATGAACAGCATTTACCAACATTCAAATATGCCTGCAGTCTGATCAAATGCACCCACCAAATTCTGAGTAGCCAACTCCAAAGATGCTCTCAGAACAATGCAACCCAGCACAGCTGCACTTCATCACAAATCTCATGGTACTGGTCTTAAAAGCCAAATATACATTAAGAGTAACCAAGTCCCCCTCTTGCTGTTCACAAGCCACTGAGCCACCTTTCTCGGTAAGCTGTACAGAAAAGCCTTGGTGTGGTACCTTGACTTGTATTGCTTTGTGCTCATTTCCATTCAGCATGTCATTCAATAGGTAAGTGCATGTAGAAGAACAGCCAACACCAAATCAAAGAGTCTTTGTCAACAAGTCCAAACTAACTCCTTCCACTGTATGGCACACCCTTGATGGGGGCAGAGGGAAAACCAAAGCATCTGTGGAGTCTATTATTTTACTCAAGACACAAGCCATGGGAACATGATTGACAGGACCCTCTCTCATGCTGCTTAAGTTTATGCCTTACAGTTCAATGAGCTGAAGGGTACAGTACAAACTCTGCCTCTTCTGAGCAGAATACGGGGAAATAAACACCACTGATTCCTCTGCTAGAGGCAGCAACCTCCACTTTTTTATCTCAACCTCCTTCATACATAAACTAAATGTAATTATATACTTAACCACCTCCCCTGGATGTTGTGAAAATTAGTTAATGTTTAGGAAGCACTGATGAAACATACTTAACTGTTAAGTATTATCAGATAGCATTATGTTACCCTGACTTAAATTGTTTTCCTCTTCTCATTTAAGTGCCTTCGATCTACTTATGTTATTTGACTCCCCATGACCCAACTTTCTTCTCTGTGACTTAAAAATAAAGAGTTAATTGAACTGCAAGTTCTAGTGTTATTTAAAGATTATCTGCTGTGCCACGCACTTAAACCCCAAGTACAGTTGAGTAATTTCATCCTGGAACCAATAATTTTTTTTCAACTAAAAATTAGCTTAGTAGGTACTAATCAGCTTGCAAGGCAAATAAAATGGGAGAAAATCAATTTAAACTCTCTGTTTGAAGCTTGTGCCAGGTCATTATACAGAAAGACTAATCTGCTAAATAATTAAGGCTCTGTATTTGTGGAGTGAGACGACATAAGTATTACAAGTGAATAATAATTCTGTGCTGCCGTTTGCCTCTTTAGTCTATAATTAGACTACGTACTTCAAATATAGATGTTAGTCTGACTAAGGTTTAACCCAGAGCCAGCGAAATGGGCTTTCTGAAAAAGCACCTGCTCTGTGCCAAGGAAACTAGAAACAGCCATCCCCTTTGGACGTGATCGCTGTTTAAAAGTCAGCCTTGTCTCTGCTGACTGAGCACAAGGAAAGGATTTTAGGAGCGAGCAGCTTCCGTGACAAAGCACACGCATCCTTATTAAAAATAAATTACTGCAATAACAGCTCCAAGCCTTGCAAGAGCTACTGAAAACTGGGCTATCTGCTGTAAAACACTGCTCATGTTTCACGGCCTATGTAACAATGGGCTACTTGCTGCTTCAGTGTGTGTACTGCATTCCCCAGCTTCAAAAGGCAAATACAGAACCCAATTTTGGATTAAAACACTCCTCCTTCCTACAGACAGGGATATTTTCAAATCTAATTGTCCAATATGAGACACACTCGTTCAAACTAAATATGCTGAAAGAATTCAATGCCTACGAAAACCAGGACAATTACATGTGCTAGTGAACAAACTCCTAAGTTTTCTAAGGCAGACACAGAAGACATAGTGTGGTCACTTACTTTTCTTGGAGAAGAGTTTCTTTCTCCGTCCGATGTGGCTCAGCTTGTATTCATTCTCTTCACAGTTGCAGTCTTCACTATTCCTGCTGTAATACTTGGGCAAAATATTGGAGGTGCCTTTGCTGTTGCTGGCAGCTGCCAAGTTTGCCATTCCCTTGCACTTGTGTAGCTTGAGCTTTCCACTGGCATCTTCCACACACTGCCATTTCTGGAAGAAAAATTTGGTCATTAAAACTGTCCCAAATGTGCTTTGTCTAATGGCCAGCTCCAGCAACCTATCAGAGACTCCTTGTTGTAGTAAGCTGGGGCTCATCTATCACCTACTACCAGAACACATTTTTTGTAATCTTACATTTTCAGGCAAAACAGGAACTTTGCAACACTTCCATTTGCTTCTGATTGTTTCTTGGAGGCAGAACAATGGGAATTTCTTAACAGAATCAGTACTACAGGTAAAATATGGAGATCACAAGTGACAATTTTCAGAAGAATAACTGTGGCATGAATCCAGGAGGTTCAAGCCTTACCCACAGGTTTGAAAAGAATCCTTGCCTACCAGCAAGCGTGTTTGTCAGGCTAGCAGGAATCTATGTCACTATTATGCCATTAAACCAAGCTTGTGGCCTGCATCTCATCTCAGCCCCATCCCATACTCCACAAGAAGGGAAAATCTTTTTGGAGGAGTGTCCTCCTTCGTAGTTCAAATGCCTGACGGTGGGATGATTTTATCCAAGTTGTGGATTCCTCTACTGTAAAGGATCTAATCTGAGTTGGGTATTTAGACTCAATCTACAATCAAAGAGGAAGAATAGTTACTTCGAGGTTGTAATTCCCTTCATTCTAAGGCAGCCATATAAAAGAGGTAAGAAACAGGACTGCCCTGCAGAAGCGCCTGTTTCTCTTCACTGACCTTTAGAAGGGTTGGTATGGCTGGATCAGCTATAGAAGTCTGTAATTAGAGGAGTTTAGCTTCATATTGAGTCTCCATATTTATCTCCATATTGCTCTTAGCAGCTTCTCCCATCCAACACCCTTGGGCTGCCTAGCAATGGTGAGCTGCACTGGCTGCCTGTGAAGTGAGAACCCTCTCCCTCTTCCACTCAAGACTACAGAGAATCTCCTCTCTAATCTCCAGCTCCTTCTGTTACTCAAAACCTGAAGTAACTTGCTTATAGCTCCTGTGTGCTGCTCCCAGAGCTGTGCCAAGAGCAAGGGAGTTTTAGCCACTTCAATCTGGCACAGAAGTTCCACCCACTTCCCAAATACATCACGAAATAATTTCACCTAGTTCTTTATTTACCAACATGCTGATAGCTACAGAGCTAGGCTTTGAGATACTCAATCCCCCCCTCACAGAATCAGTTGCTACTGCTTTAAACAGAGTGCCTCAGAAACACTTGAGCTTTTTGCTGAGTCTTGAGAGGCGTTCCTCTTTTTCCCCTATTACAACATCCTAAGTCTGTGCCTCCAGGACTCACTGGAATATTGAAAATTTTCCAAATAAAAGAACAGAAGGAAAAACAGCAACAGCTCCCAAGTGAGATGGCATTTTACTGCAGCCTGCAGCTCTACAAGGGAGATTCAGTCACTTCAGTTCCCTTAGAGGTGTACCCAGGCTGAGACAACAAAGCCCACATTTTCCATTGAAGTTCACTCCATTGTTTGCATGACAGCAAAGCAAGAAAATGGTATCATTGTGCTTTTATACTACAGAATTTAACAGGAGTCAGAAGTGAACTGGCCAGTTACAGTACATTTATCTATGTCCACAGGAGAGCCCCTCATTTAAAATGGTCAGTTTTATGGTATGTCCACTTATTTCCTCAGACAAATGGATGTCAAGTCTCCAGGGGTGTAATTGCTTCTTAGGTGCAGATACTGTTTTCAACCTCTTGTATGACCCAAAGTTTGCACTGATGCAGATAAACCTGGCTTAACTTTCAGCACAAGGAGTCATAAGAAATCAGTGAGAAATACTGACAAAGACACCTGAATCACACATCTTTGCATGACTGTCCTCATCAGGAAAGCAGGATACATTTATCTAGAGGGAGCGTAGAACAAAACTAGCCTTTGAAGAATAAATTGCTGAGGCTTAATTTATTATTTTTTATAAATGCCTAACACTGACTGATGTGCAGAGTGAGGTTTGCAGTTGAAGTTATTTACTAGAATAAGCAATGGTTTCTTTCACAATGAAAAAAAGATGTAAAAACATTTGTTGCTGTTTCCCATTTCAATTCACCTGAATCTTATTTTTAAAGGCATATGAACAAACTGCATTTTCTGCTCAGCAGAGCTCTATGCTGTAGGTGTCTGATACATGAAAAATGAAGACTCAACAGAGGGCAAGTTAAATGCCATGAGGAGAACTACTGTAAGTAAGTGCTCTGATGTCTGGCCCAACAATATTTTTTCTCTATTTCTTTCATCTCCTGTCAAGAAAAGTGATGCTCATTTTTTTCCCCCCAGGTGAACTGGAAAAAATCCTTTAATTTTTGGTGCAGTTTAAATCTTTCCAAGGCAGCTGTACGCTACAGTGAAAACACCTTAAAGGCTTTGCTGGAAGGGCACACTGTATGCATGTATTAACTGGCCCATTGCCGAACAACCGCAGTGCAGAACTACATAAATGACTCCAGAAGCAAACACTGAACACATGGGGGTGGGAAAGGGCAAAGGAAAGTCTCGAGCTTTTACTTTTTCCCCAGAATAGCTATGAGCATGTGCATGAATGTATCTCGGATTCAACAACTTCCCCTTGGTCTGCTTGTAGGTACAAGTGCAAATTGTCTGTATTAACTTCAGTCCTTTCCACAGGATGCTTTCAAACTTAGGAAAAAGGACAGGAGTTGCAAGGAAACTATGGAAACTATGGCTTGACAGTCAAGAAGTTTAAGTATTGTGAATTTTGGCATTTGAAATCCATTTCTACCGCACAGCATACCATCATGCAGAAACCTGTATCAAAGCCTAGAAGCGACTAAGTTATTTTGTAAGAAGTAATCACATAAATAATTAAATCACTATATGTATGAAGAACTCTAGAGTGCCCCAGAGATACTTTGGCTCACAGCTATGAATGATAACCATCCAGCAGCAAAACTTAATTACATATATGGATTAACTCAGCCAGTCAGGAAAACAAAGTGCCCTTAGTTCACCACCTGCCCCTAACTTTTCAGGTCTTTTCTTCATTAGCCCGAAAGATACGCTCCTAGTTCAAGTCCTATAGCTCATAACATCTTTCAAGAGCTAAGTCGGGAAAAGGAGGGTGCTTTCATACGCATAGAAGTCAGTGAAAAACCCAAACTCCCACACAGTCTTCCTCCCAGCTCATATCAAAACTCCAAATTTGAAGACCCTAGTTCTCCTCCTGCAAAACCTTGCAGAACAGCTACACATACCATCATATAAATGGCTTTTGCAATATGTCCCGAAGTCCATCAAGCTCACGTTGTGTTAAACTTTCCAGACACCTCATTTAATCATTAGAGTCTTTCCAGCTGGAGGTTTCCCACCATCTTTGGGCAGGCCAAGTTAGCTGCTGTGCTTGTGCTTTCTGCCACCTACTATGCTGGGCTTGTTCTAACATTTCTACTCCATTCTCTACCTTACCTCCCACTGCACAACACATGCTCCTCCGTTATTTGTCTACAAAGCAGAAGAGTCTGGCCTTTAGTTTAATGGAGAAATTGGTGTTATTGAACAGAAATCTTTTCAAAGATAAACTGCAAAGGCAAAAAAAAAAAAAAAAAGACAGGTTGTAACATATATTCTCCCCTCCAGCCCAAACTACTGCTCTATGTACAAGAGTAAACACAAGAGTAAATGAGGACTTCAATATCTGTGAAACATGAATCTTAACAGCAGCAGTTGTAGACTGAACAGCTGCCCTGTTTTCCTCCAGTAACACTATTCACCTTGAACATGCTAATGATCCCTCAGCAGAAAAAGACATGTTGTATTTTTCAGTGTGTCAAAACCCCATTATTTCCTTCACAGCCTCCATCACCATGAAGTGGTTTTTGCATTATTGTGCATCAATGTCTTCTTACTGCTACAGCAATCACAGATGTTAATTCAAAGTCATTACTTGAGGCTCCAATCAGAAATAAATAGCCATGACCTTCCCTGTAGTATTTTTTCCTACAATTCACTCATTTCACTGAATCTCCCAATTGACATTGTTTTCTTTGCAGGAAAAGGGATGATCACACAAGCCTTGCTAAGAAAAGATTCCAGTTGAAACATAAAGTTTTCAGAGCTGAGCCCTAAATCACCATACTGCGTCTCAACAGTTCGTCTTTTTGTTAAGTGAAAGAGATTCCATTCCCTTTTACAGAGAAGGGAAAAGTGAACCTGTCTGATCAGTCAGCTGCCAGCAAGGCTCCCTCCCTAACAGTTTTAGGAACACAGCCTCTAGGAATCAAAGTTTCTGCAGGATAATAAAGCCCTCTGTCCCTGCCAGCAACCTGACAAAAACACTTCAGCAGTATCCGCCACCTTCAGTTTATGCGGATGCTGTCTGAACCCCACGCTTACTGCCACACTGGATGGTGAGCCAGAACCTGCTTTGATGGCTGGAAACATCCTGACTTCCAGTCTAAATTGATTTATGAGTAGTAAGGATACATTTTTCCTTGTATGAAACACTACAGTCACAGTTTAGGTAGTATGAAACAGTTACAGTCTAGCTCTTCTCCTTTGTTGTGGTTTGCTCCTTGTGTTATTTTTTATTGGGCTAATGAGGACAAAAGTGCAAAAGCCAAAGACAGAAGCAAGCCCATTCCTTACAGAAAGCAGTTCTACTGCTTCTGCTGGCAGCTTGTCCTTACAGACTTAACAGTCAACTTAAATTTCCCATTGCTTGTCTCCTACACATGACTGCTTCTCTGTCCTTGTTGACTGAAAATAATTGGCTCATGTTTTCTGTATAACATCTCTTAGGCTCATGCAGACAGGTTCCTCTCTCCTCAGCTATTTTTTGGACAGAATGTGCCCAGTTCCTTACCTCCTCCCAACAGGTATTATTTTCTTAATCTTTTAACATTTTGTTTGGGTTTCCCCATACCTTCTTCCAATTTATCTATTGGCAACAAGAGCCTGGTTTCCTTTATGTCATGCAGTATCTGAATAGCACTGCCTGGTCTTCATTCTAAATGGACATTATTTCATTACACTGACTCATCATTTTTGGCGATTCAGACTTTTGGGCTCTCAGCTCAAGTTCAGTTGTCACACACTACAGATCACTTGAACCTTAAAATTCTAAGACTTATTGACAGAAAACGTGGAGGGTGCTTTTTAACGCCACAAACAGCAGCTGAAACGAGGCAGGTGGGACAATCAACCTGAAAAATCAGGTATTCTGCTAAATGTATGATTACAATTATAATTCATTTATTATTAATATAATAATTGGTTTGTGGTATCAAATGGTCCCAGCTGCTGCGTTAGGTACTGCAGAAGGAGTGAGTGTGCCCAAGCAGAAATTACATTAGCGGCAGAGTTAAAAAGCAGCAGAACCAAAATGGGAATCAATTTGTCTGAGGTCCCACATGGAGTCTGTAACAGTTCTGAGACTGAAGCCAGCCTTGTGACCTCCAGCTCACTGCCTAAACTAAACTACACTGCTTCCCATATTGGGATAGTTAAAAAATTGGGGGGGCTTATTAAATGTTCATACTGATTTTGGCAAGCTACTTTCAGCAACCACTGCTGTAATGGCAAGGAGCTTAAAAATCCCAGTTAACAAGAGATGGAAATTCCTTCATTTTGTGAAGCAACAACAAGCTAAAAACCACATAATAAAATAGCCTCTGGAAATCATTATAGGCTATTTCTGGCTAAAGGAGGAAAACAATTTTGTTAATTACAATCCCTGATAAGGAAGACAATCCCTGAATAACAGCCTTAATAAATCATCATGGTTTTAATTTTCATGGTTTGTTGCCTCTTAATTTTATCAGTTTGAGGGCTGATAAAATTTTTAATGTATGAAGTTATCAACAAGTCATTTCTTGTTGCAATCACAGGTTAAGAACCTGATCTTGAAAGTTGCTGAGCATGTACAACTCACACTGGAATTCAGGAACTCAATCTGCCTAAAGAGCTATTAAAATTATCTGGACTCTAGCTGGGCTTGATACGCGTCACTTATCAACAGAACTTACATTCTTTAGTAACCTCAGGATATCTCTGCTAAGTACAAAACAACCAGACAACCACAGAAGATAAATCAAAAACTTTTTGCTCATTTTTTAAAGAAATTCCTTATAAAATCTGACTTCATTTCTTATGTCTGGCTGAGATAAGTTCAAGCTGTAGTGCCCTCAGGAAAAGGAGAAAAATATAAGTAACTTTTTCTGCTGCTCCACCCTTGGTACTAAGCAATGGCTAATAATAAACATTGTTAGCCATTGGCAGGCATATGGTCTAGAGGTACCACTTACGAACAGCTGTAGGAAAACACACACTGATCAGAGTAGTTTTCATCACTTCTATACCATGTTATGTCAGAGAACTGGGTGACATGCTTTTACTGCTGATACCTTCCATGCCAGTTGCAAAAGAATATCCCTTCATGATCCTGGTACATCACAAAGCAATCAGAGGGAAGACTACATCAAACCTTTCATTTGCAGAATATCTGAAGGAAACAAAGTGCAAGGTTTTGCATTTTAGATGTTCTCCTGTGCAAACTGTGCTATAAAATGATATTTTAAATGCTATTTAAAGCAATAGTCTACTTGGATAAGATTTGCACAGAATTTTTCAAATCCTTTTTATTTTCACAAGACAAACTATTTTTCTTCACAATTCAGCAATATTACCATATTATGATCTGCTAAAGACAAAACTAATATTGAGGTGTTTTGGTTTTTTTTTTCCCCACACATACAGCACAGATTCCCTACAGCAATCAGCACTGCTGCAGGTATTGCTGTTTTTCAAATGTGCTCAAAGTTGGCAAATGACTTAGATGGGGATTTTGTGCAGCTGTTGTTATGATACTGAGGAGTTGCTGGGAATACTCTACCAAGCAATGCTGATATCATAATTGGCTTCACAAAAGCACATTAATGCAGGCGGCCAGATAAAAGTGGGTCAGCTTCCACTTACCAGCCAGTTTGGAATGAAAGGCCGAGCTACACTGAAGAGAAAAAATTTGTGTGGAAGCCATTAGGTACTAGGATAAATGTTTTTTATTTCATGTGGAAAGAAAAAGCTCATCTCTTTTAAATCCTTGAATATAAATGCTGAGCTGCTTTTTCATCTGAGCCTACAGTCACCCTTTGTTGGATGCAAATAACTAACACAGACCAAGCCCTTCTAACTGAAAAAGAAAACATGGCAACACACAAATTCCCATTGCACTCAGAAGTATTTACATATATTAGTGTTGCCAAAAACCCCCCCCACATAATGGACTCTGAAACAAGGTTTTAAACAGCATGAATAGCCTCATCTCCATGATCCTGGTGCTCTCTTATCAAAACGATTATAGGTCAAGGAGGGTGACAGATTTGCAAAGGAAGAGCATTTTGTGGTGATAGAACTGTATTCACAAACTTGCATGCTCACAAAGCAGAATTTCAAAATCTCCATCTCGCATTCAAAGCTTTCTTTACCTCTCCTTTACTCTAAAGCTCTGTCCTCATCTCTTCTCATTCACTCCCCTTCTCAGTCTTTGTCTCCCATTTATCCTTCTCATCTCCTGCTCATACTTGATTCCCTGGCACTGCTCAGACTCTTCTATGCACAGAACAGCAGTCCCCCCAAACTTGTTAAAGTCAAAAGAAAGGGTCCAAATGACTTTACCAAGCTTCCACCTAACTCTGACCCAGACTTCTCTTCATCTTTGCACCAGGATATGAAAATTCACCTTTTGCACTGAACACTCCAAATACCGTTAAATGCACAATCATAAACTGTCTTGCAGGATCAAGGGACATCTGCTAAATAACCACTGTATCTATATACCATAAACCCCTGCAAGGCAGTGCTGCTATTCATTTGGGCTTGTTCTATACTATGCAGAATTGTGAACAGCACCAGCAAACAGACAACGTCTATTTGTCATCAAAGAAGTGAAGTCTTGGTTTGCTCTGAAAGGACTTTTGGGTGCACCCATATTTATATGCAATTTATCCTCAAATAAACACATTCATTTACCACTATTCCTGCTGTCTAGACAGACTACTAGGACATATTCTCTAGAGCAGAGGCTGGATGAATTGAGCCTCCCTTGAGAACCCTTCCCAGGCTCTAATTGACTTGATTGTTAGGCAATTTTTCCTGATGTCCAACTTAAATTTCTTTTTTGCTCAATTTCATCCTATCACTTCCAATTATGTCTGACTGAACTGCTCAAAACAATTCTTCCCTCCGTCTTCTGACAATGAGGATGCAGCACACGCATCTCTTATTAGCACACCTTCACCTATGAGTTTATCGCCAATTCTGAGTACAGAGTTGACATTTTATGCCCGCTTCTCACAGATGTCAAAGATACTTTATTATCTGTGGAAGAAAACATAAGCCTGTGAATGCACATAGACAATATAGGGCCTTCCCCCTTCCTTCCATAACTGAGACATGTGGTAATTAGAGTAAGAAAGCCTGAATGTAGCTAAGTTACCTTATGCAAAGAGACAGCTTCAGTGACAACATGGACTTGGAAAGTCTCTTTCCCTCTGTTCTTACAAGAGTGTTGAAAATAATTGGGATGATGAAGACAAAAGGAAGAAGTTGAAACATCACCCAAAGGGAAAATACTGATGGAAAAAGAAAAGCTGTATTTCCCCAAACTACTTACTGATGACACTGTAGCAGAAACAATGACTTTTCCCCCAGTTTCCCAAAGCACATTGTGAATTCAAAAAACAATGGCTTGCTCCCACCCATCTGAAATTTCAGCTCAAGACATCTGATGACAATAAACCACTGCACAAAATACTTCTTTAAGTTCAGTATTTTTAGGAAGAATAGGACATTATAATATCTTTGTATACTAAATCTGACAAAGAAGCCACAGGAGGCAAACAGCATCTGGAAAATGCTTATACATATAAATTGGATCCAAACACCTAAGGAACAATGGACTCATTTCACAGGTGCACTGTGAAATGATTGGTAGAGGCAGAAGCAGGGAGCCTGGCCTCCAACAGTAGAAAATGAGTTACTGTAGCCTAAGTAGCCCATTACTGCCTATAGCCTTTGTAAGCTGTTGAGATTATGTCTGCAGGAACAGTTATACAGAGACCAACTTATTATGAGCTGCCAGGTAATGCCAACCTTAAAACAGACACATATGTGTCCACAGGCAGAATGCATTACAGTCCTTGGAAGGGAGTATTCCGACCAGTAGTTGAATGAGAAAACAATGGCATGGAGTCAATTCTGCCACGTTTCCAGAGAATAAGAACTCCCCTAAGAGTGGAGCTGCTGGAGATTGCTTTGCTATACCTTTGCACTGCTCTGGTAAATTTGCAAAACATTCTCCTGCATTGAAGCCATGTTTTGATACTACTCTAAGTGGGTTTTTTCCCCAATTTTTCTACATAACTTTGATCTAAAGTGAGCGTATTTTCACATCTGCCCAGAACCATTACATAAGAACAAGAGAAATGACACACAATGAAACACTTTTGTGCCCATATGAACACAAACTGCCTGCAGTCATAACTTCATGTTTTTCATAGCATATTTTTTGTTAAGAAGAGGGATATACTGAGTTCCTAAAATGTTATTTTCCCATTAGCATATGTAATTTTAAATAATAACAACAAAGTGAATTAAATTAAATTTGGAAGAGACCAATCTGTTAAGTTTGTACCTTCTCATCACTAATGAATCTCAGACCACATTCTATTTGGGGAATAAAATGTTAGAACAGCCCAAGCAGTTCTCTTAACAGTAGTCAGGAATCAATACAGAGCCACTTGAATCAGCAATTTCCTGAATGACAGTCAGTTTCATAAATGCTGTAATACAGCTCTGAGAAAAGGCCACAGAATGAGCCATTTGATTTGTAAGCTAGCATTGATGACAAGGTGAAGAACATTGTACATTTAAGCCCAACTACAACTGCTTACTTTCAGTCAGGGTTACAATGCCCTACCTGGCCAAGCTGTTCACAAGCTGTTTGATACTCAGCTCGCTGACAAAGGTCTTTCACACGCTGGTATTTGGGTAGAAAGTTTTCTTCTTGGGCATCTACCTTCTCATTCTCCCTTTTATGCAGCAGTTTACTGGAAAAGGAAAAGAAATATTTTTACATTAATATTAATTCCAAGACATACACAGAGTTTGCTGAAAAGGTTCAGAGCTGCAGATTATCTGTCAAGTCCATAGCATCACTGGTGAGCAAAACTTAATAGTCCAGTAGATATACTAGCATGTATCATCATCTTGATAACACACGAGTTATTAATATCATGCTCTCAGGGAGTGTACAAAAACAAAAATCCAAGACGGTGCATTTCATGTCTGATTGGCAGGCAGTAACAACAGTCAATATAAAGAAACCATATCCTCCTCACTCCGCACTTTGCAGACCCTTTGTGCTCTATGTCATGCATTAATGCAGAGGCACAGAGGGAATGGCCAGCAGGTGAACGCAGATAGAGGAAGGGTTATTCATACTCCCGTGATACAAGCATGAGGGTGAAGGGCAGCAGCTGAAAGAAAAACAGGATGCCTTTCCATCTCTCAATCAAGCAAAGCTTCCCTTCCCCCACCCCAGCAGTGCATTTATGCAGGCTGTAGGCAAAGGCCATACATTCCCTCCTATCACACAATTATTGCTATTAGGCATACTGCAGCCGTGTCCCTGCTGGCACAGCTAAATGGCTTTAGGTCTGTGGTAGAGTGCTGCTTTGGCTTTAGCTATTCAGTATCCTTCTATTTAAAAAGACTTGGCTTTGTGATTAACACTTTCCTTACCCTCTTTCCACTAGGAACGAGTCTCTCCACACCTTCATCTTTTTCTTTAAATGGAACCTAGGAGGAAATGAGGAGAGGAAGAAGCAGTTCCCACAAAACAAATAATCAAGTTATGCCCCAGTTTTCACTCCCACACCCAAGTCAGACATGAGACATTACATATAACTTTACATGAGGACATCTAGCTTTATGAAGCAGACACATATGCCTCTCCAGTATAAATGATGAGCAAACACAGGACAGATTTGTTCTCACAGGGACAAAATCCACAACAGATTCACCCAGTACAACTATTTCAACGTAAGCATGTTTAAGGCACAGGGGATTAACTGATTTGTCCTTGATCACAAAAGATCGCAAATTAAATCAGGATTTCCTGATTCCGGTTTGGACTCTTAACCTGCAAACTACCCACAAAGTATCCTATTCTAAAGCAGCTGCTCCTTTCCCCCTCTCCCTCCACCCAACTACTTGTAAAGCAAATCTCCTTCCCTTGTTCTGCTGATTCTCCCTAGCAAGGATACAGTCTTAAGTCTCTTCCTCAGTCTTTTTCCAACAAAAGTATTGATGGAGATACTAAATAACTGTGCAATTCTAAGTGCTACCACCGTCTTTACATTATAGTCTGATACACAACCAACCCTTTCACCTCAATTATTTTACAATTTATTAAATTTGAAATACTTTACTACAAATGATGCCATAGAGACACTTAAAATCTATAACTCATATAGCTAAAGACCTCGTGTAGCCCTCTCACTGCTACAAAGATTACATTTGGTATATCTAGATGCCATACAGCTAGTATATGAACCTGACAGTATGAAAATAAATAACTAAAGTCAGTCACAAATTGCCAAACAGGCAGTGAATGATGCACTCATATAAATGGTAATTTTAGTATATTTTCCTTTAAATTTGCTGCATGTTGCTGAATACTTGCTCAGTCTCTTGTACAAACACATGCATGTTTCCAGGCACATTTCATTTCTTACCTATTCAGTGGTCTCTCAGAATCCAGAAGCTTTAGAATGGATTTACCATCCATATCAGAGGGAATATCCAATCCAGCAATATCTAGAATGGTGGGTGCAAGATCAATATTCAGCACAATGTGAGGATTCCTGAAAGCAACATATATGAGAAACTGGTTTAAAATCTATGCAATGTTATCAAGCAACTCCAGCTCTTCCACAGAGATCAGGGATCTGAAAAGGCTTATCTGTGACATCTGCAAAGAAAAAAAGAAGACACAATCCAATTCCTTTCCCTGATATGAATTAAAATGTAAAATATAGGGAAGTTGCATAACCTCAAGAGGGACTAATAGGAAGATTTAAAACTTCATCACAGAACATTTTTGAGAAAGCAAACTAATTCATAAGGCAAAGTTAGTTAATTACTGCTAAAGAAGGTTCAAAAGTCTTTTAAAACATGAGAACACACTGGAAAAACTCCTTGAGTGCCTTACAGAATCAAAGTGTTGGCCAAATGTGCTCATGACTTTATTAAAAAGCAGATTTGGCAGGTAGCATATGCTTTATCTGTTTCAAAATATGGTACAGAAATAAGTACCTCAGCTTATATCAAGGCCAGCATGTTCTGAAGAGAACATGAGGAGCAATATATTGCTAGACATTACAGTAAATAACTAATAGTTGCTGTTAATGTAGAGTTTGGGACAGAAGAAGGAAAGTATCAGCAAAGAAAAAACAGAGAGGAAGCAGTTACACATTAAAAAAGATGGGGGGGATGGAAAGAGAGAGGGGAAAGAACAGCTTTAATTGAAATAAAGTCAATCTTCCCAAGCATGCAGTTATCAATTTTTCAAACGCTTAGAAGCAGCTATGCCCTGTCACTTAGCACAGCACAGCACATGCTCCTCAGCCACCACAGTTTAACAGGACAGTACCAGAACTCAAACTGACTTCAAATTTGGCTAAAACATTGGCATCAACACCTGAGTAGTACAGACAGCTCCTATCCCTGAATCTCTTGAAATGCCATGGCTAAACATGAGTGAGTTTGTGGATCAGAGCACCTAGCTGCACAGCCCAGCATTCAGTAACTAAATAAATGCCTAGATTACTAATCTTGGAACTTGGTTTTACTATAGGTCTGGTTTTGCAGAACTGTTTTAAACTTATATCAAATATGTCTATGACTGCATAGTGTAATTACTCACAATATTACATATACACACATTATTTATCAGCTATGTGCTATTTCTTTTCTTTATTTCTTTAAAAAAAAACAAAAACAAAACCAAAATCAAGGCACTCAATTTCTTAAAAGTGGGGGAAAAAAAAAAGCGAGCATAGTGCTCTCCAGGCAGTCTTCTACAGCACTGAACATAAAGAATCACCGTGGGATGATCTGCAGGCACAAAGGAAGGATGGGACCAGATGGGCTGCTATATACATGTCAGTACAGAATTCAAGCTCAAAATACAGGACAGAAGAAAGCTGCTGCACTCACACTAATTAATGAGACACGATTTAAAAATTACTACATTTTTGAGCAAGCGAGCAAACAGGCACTGACAAGAGCATGGATGATGAATTAAACTGATGTACCTAATTTGATTTTAATTACTAATAATTATGGTGTAGCATATTTGGTAATAGAAATGAGAGCTTGGTAATGACTTGCTACAGTGACTGCTGTTAAATCTTCATTGGTATCAAAAGGGAGTCATGACAATTACTCTGCAGGAAAAACATAAGTTTCATGCAAAGCACGGATGATTGAAGTTTTACCGTTTAAGAAAATTGGGGTGAAAGGGAGGATCAATTTATTATCTGATGTACCACCCCTCCAACCTGTTTCATTCTGTTCTTCCTATTTGTTGTCATGTGATGCACTCTGTTCTGCTAGACCCTGTCAGGCTGACTCCTCTGATTCTAACAGAAACATTTTTTCACTTCCATAAGACACTGAAAATTAAAATTCAGTGGGAATGTCTCATAGCTTTTATGCATGTCTGGTTGTAAAGATCCTTGAACTAAAGCAGACATGAAGCACCTGGTCTCTAGCATTGCACATTGCAGAAAAACTAGCTCAGTCCACTTGGGCATTGTCTTTCCAGTAAGACCAAAAACTGCAGTTGAGGGGACAGAGCAGGCTCTTAGAAGGCTACTGTAGCTCCCTGGAAACTCTGTGCTGCTGCAGACAAGCTTCTTTCAGTGCTGAAGTAATACGTTTAATTCCACCTGAGAAATCCCTCCCCTGCGCTTTAGAGAAGTAGCATCATTTATTTCACATGCATAACTGCTGTAAATAAATTAGACATACAGTGCAGTATCAACTGAATTTAACATTTTTGTGCCTACTGATGATGTGAATCAATGAATTTAAGCAGCAAATGGAACGAGATTTTTTAATAACTATTTGCTACCATATTACACACTAGATCTGTTCCTCTGTGGTAAAGAAAAAAAACTGTATGGAAGACTTTGTGTGTGTTAATTATGCTAAAACATGCACACTGATATAAATAAAAGGCAGCAAATTATGGCACTCTGTCCAAAATCATTACTTAAGTGCAAATATTTGCTATTGAAATAATTGCTTAGAAAGAGTATTTACATAATTTCTCAGCTGATCAAAGCTACCACTTTAATTAACAGTCACATTCTGCATGCTTGTGTGCATCTGACAAACAGCCCTAACCATGTAATCCCAAAGGATAAGTCAAAAAGAATCTTTTGTGGGCAATAATATAGGAACTATTATGTACATTATCCTTCATAAACTGAAACATGTGACTCCACTGTAATATTCAGCAATAATTATGTACCATGGCCATAAATTTTATACAATGTATTTTTACCTTGAAAATGTCATAGGTCTGTGTATTATTTGTATGCCTCAAAAGGAAGCAAATAAATGTTTCCTAGATCAGACATATTTCAAAGTGGCTTTTCCAGCCACATCCACGAAAGTGCAGTGGCTTGTACTGCATGCCTACATAAGCACAAAGGCAATGGCATGAAACCTTCACTGTGTTATACCAGTTATACCAGCACGTGCTACCAGTTCTGCTTTGAGTGGACGTATTTTTCTGTCAATAATGAGGAGGAAGTGAGTCAGGAGGGGCAGAACTTTGTGCCTCCATTTGGATAACAGGTCAATAAACCTACAGATGGGAACACAAAGGGTTTTTCTGGTCACACACACACACCAGCCAAGAACTTACAAGGATCCAGCCTCCACATTTGGACCTCGGACGTAGAAAGGAACTCTGATGTCAAACTCGTATGGCATGGACTTCCCTTTCACCAGCCCAAACTGCCCAATATGATAACCATGGTCTGCTGTGTATATTATATATGTATTGTCCAATTCACCTGTTTCAACCAACGTATTGTAAATCTGAAAAAAACCCAAGCAAAACAAACCATGAAATTAATTCCACCGACTAGTACTCTATGTAGAATACTTGGTATAAATTTCTGCCTATGTGTAATATACAAATAAATAACCAGAGTTCAGGATAGCACTGAGTTATCACAATGTACCATTTTATTAACCCAGTACTGTGGCTATTACAAGACAAACTTGTGGTTTTTAAGGTAAACGCATTAGCATGCCACATTTTCAGCAGTGTTTGGGCTCAGTGTTTTGCATCAGAGCTGTCAAGATAGCACTAAGTAAGGCGGGGACAGAGATAAAAGTTTCAAGGTGATATGCATTTTTGAATTTTTCTCTCCACCTTTATCTTTTTCCTGCAGCAAACAATTTTAATAAAATGACAGCATTTTGAATCCCACACTTATTTAAGCAACACTGAATGATCTCGCCTTCAGACAAATGAGTCTCCATTATGCAGAACATTTGCAAAATCTCTTCCAGGTAAGTATCACTCAGTCATACTCACTGTGGAGAATTAAAAGGAGCTTTAACTCTGTAGTTGCTTCTGTAGATTTACATGAGAATCTTTATGTGAAATGTACCAACTTGGGCACCGAAAATCAATTTTTGTGCGACATTTTCACTTACAATGGTACAAAGGTATTGGGGCACCACCAAATCGATGCCTCACACAGATCCAGAACATACCAGCACTGGAGAAAACAAACTCTGTTGCTGTTGCTGGTTTGGGAGAGTCTTCTTTTATTCTTTTTGAGGTGGTTTAGTCTTTTTTTAATTTTAATTTTTGAAGACTATTAGATGGATA
Source organism: Loriculus beryllinus (assembly GCA_039877255.1). Classification (NCBI taxonomy): domain Eukaryota; kingdom Metazoa; phylum Chordata; class Aves; order Psittaciformes; family Psittacidae; genus Loriculus; species Loriculus beryllinus. The sequence goes on from JBCJKH010048423.1 coordinate 34,733, forward strand.
TAACTCCACAGAAAAGATCAGGCTTACTAAAAATCAACCCAACTTACTTTGCCTGCAGTGAATCACCCAAAGCGAAACCATTTCACTAAACAGAAAATCAAAATAGTGTAGTAAAATCACCAGTCACTCCAAATGCTGATATCTGATTCATCTAGACAGGCTCATTAATGCGAAGCAGAGATCATACTTGCCTGAATCACTAATTATAAGACACTACTAACAAGTTGAAGCAATGCCATCCAGATAATCTTCTCTTTGCCTTACAGGACTCCTCTTATTTTACATTTTACCTTTTTTGAATAAAAGTGCCAAGAGATAAGCAGTAAATTACACCACAATTAAATCTGCCTTCTCATAACTGGAAATCCATTCTTTTTCAGAGTAGCTTTTAGCTAATTCAGATGTTTCTGTTCAAGACACTCATTAAGAGATTTCATTATTACATAATGCAGATTTAATTAAAAAAATAATAATCTAACCATATATTTACTTCTAACATGCAATATCCCAGGCCTGGATTACCATGGGATTATTCCAGTTAGGCCTCCTGAAGCATTACTTTCTCTGCAGCTGTTTTTCTTCTCTCAGAAACACAGTGTTATAGGATTAAAATAGGCCCATGCAATTAGGTAGTTATTTCCAACAGGTTGTAGGATGACTTTTTACTATCAGATGATACATTTTTAGACTTCACGATGTAAATCTTTTCACGTAATTCCTCCTTCCCCTTAATCAGTAGTGGCTTTGTGTCAATAAATCAGTTCACTTATATCATCCAACTTTACAAGATGAGGATTCTTACGCACTGAATAAAGAGACAAAATCCTCAAAGTGAAAGAATTACACATTATTAAAACGCTGTTGCAGTCCTCCACATCATTCTTTCCCCCTTTCCTTCACATACAGCACAGCCTGAGCTTAACCCAAGAATCAAGCACCTGTTTAAGTCCTCAAAAAAGTGACTACTGAACTTACCATCTCCATCGAGTCATCCACAGACATGAGAGTCTGAAGGCGTTTTCTCTGTAGCATGTTAGTGAACTCCATGTGTATGGGCTTCATGGGTCCTGTATACCGCATTATCCAGTGCTTGTCTGGGTTTGGAGCGTAGTTATAACTGGGAGTGCTAAGGAACAGAAAAAAACCAAAATGTTTTAGCAGTGTAGAAAAAAAAAACACCAAACCACACCATAGTAATGCTTACCATTAATTTCTATTTGATCAACACTACAGGATTTATTCTCCAAGGTGCATAAGAAAGTATTAGATTTACTCTGGAAAAATCTTATACTTTAATGTTTCATATGAAAGATGGGAGAATGAAAACAACTCTGGGGAATCAAATTTATTAAAAGAGTAAACATACATTGTTTTTGCAGGGTCATCCAGACTAACGGATACATTTCAAGGCCAGGAGACTAGCCTCACAAGTCTAACTCCACAAGTACATCTGGATGGAGTACGTACTACAGAGCTCCTACTCATGTAATTGCTTTGCTTTCACCCTGTACATAATTAACACCAGATATCATGGCTTGTGCAGCTGTTTAACAATAGCCACAGATATGCTCAATAGCTTTTTTTTTTCCAACATGACTGGCTATTTGAATGCTTTCACACTCATGAACCCAAAGGAGTGCAGACACCCTACCCAGTGCACCAAACTGCATGAGAGCTCATAGCAAGAAGTGGATATGCAGCCACATTTTAAAGACCTTCCAAGAAAAGCAGGGGAAGGGGAAACAGGACTTTATTTTGCAGGCACTTTCAAACCACCAACTTCTTTTTGATCATCAGAATCTTTAATTAAAATCCCTGCAAATTCTCAAGAGCTGGACTGAATGTCCCCCTGGAATCTTGCTGCCCCTCCAAGTTCTCATGATCCTGGGACACCACTTAAATGATGAAGAAATATATGACTGATTATCCATAATCTCATGTTGCTGGCAGTTCCAGAGATTGCTTTTCTCTGCATAATAATATTACTTTAGGTTAGCTGAATGAAAACAAGATTTATTTTGATACAGCGTTACAATGACGCTGACTCTCTGCATCACTAGAAAGCTCTATTATAGCTTACTTTTGCAAGAAATATTATTTTACATACCATATCTATTCCTCAAAGTTATTATTTAAGATTGAGAGCTGCCTTCGTCAACTGACTTCATACCCTGGCTCAAGGAAATCACCTGCAGTGCATTAAAATTACTTTTCCTAAGTAATTTGCGAGGCTTTTTTTTGCATTCAAAACAATAGAAGTCAGTCTATGCAAATGCGCAAGCAAAGGGTGACAGTAACACAGGAAAAATAGCAGATTTTCAGTTATTTTCTTCTTTCCAACACACAATTTCCTGATAAATTCAGCTCCTACTTGGCAAATATCTACTGTTGGTTTTGTGTATGCAACAGAGCAGCAGGGTTAGCTATTAAGATAAACAACAGTAATATAAGTTGAAAATTCTCCTTGAAATACTGTGTGTATCCAATGCATTTTTGAATTTGACAGGTAGTCTTAAGAGTTTTAACATAAATATGAAATTAATAATCTGACAGTAAAATGTTTGATGCTGAAAGCGTCTGTTAGATGCTATCTGAAAAATGTGCGTAGGCGACAGACAAATGGAGGCTTCTTCATACAGGGGATGCTCCAGTCCCTGATCATCCTTGTGGCCTCCTCTGGACTTGTTCCAACAGTTCCATGTCCTTTTGATGTTGAGGACACCAGAACTGCACACAATG
>JBCJKH010048424.1:0-11843 GCA_039877255.1 Loriculus beryllinus
AGGCCAGGTTGGATGAAGCCTTGGGAGGCATGGTTTAGTGTGAGGTGTCTCTGCCCATGGCAGAGGGGTTGGAACTAGATGATCTTAAGGTCCTTTCCAACCCTAACTATTCTATGATTCCTATGAACTTAGGAATTCCATGCACATCCAGTCTAAATTTATAGCGCTGTAGCTATCTTAACTATTCCACTTCTTTACCAGGAGATTTCAAAAATAACATTCATTCTTATATTAAAAATACTATCACAGGCAACATTTTTGTTTTAAGAAATTCCCCAAAAGACTCTAGGGTCACATTAGGGTGAAGTGGACAAAAGGGTGAGGAAACTTTTAGGTAGCACCTAAATATTTACCCTGAACAGAAAATGTTTAGAAAGAAACAACACTATGGCTCCTAAACAAATGATGCATGTTTAGTATCAACTTACTAGCAGTTCCTGAATTTTACAGCCATTTTAAGTTAAAAGGTGATTTACCCTTAAAACTCAAGAGCTAATAAAAACCTTTCCATTCTCTTCTTTAAAATATTTATCTTAATATTTTAAAAGAAACCTCACTTCAAATTTATGAGTACTTGAAGGTCCATAGGTATCATTTGACAAAGTAAGAGCTGTTAAGATGCACAATTCTATATATTCTCCTTCTGATTCAACAAGATCTTCACAGGCTGAGAGAAAAAGAATAAGGGAGGAAAAAACCCTGCAAAAAAAAGTATTGCAAAAACCATGTAGATAGCTAAAATAACTAAATACATTATACAGATGAATCAGCCTGGAACAGTCGTACTAACCGGTCTACCAAGATCTCCCAGAGGATTCTGCAGGCTGCCAGGGTGCTCAGTATTTTAGATTATACTTGGTTCACTGAAGTGCAACATATTTCAGTATAAGTGTAGGTATGCCTAGGGTTGAGAGGACAGGAGATAAAAAACAGGTACAGGGGAGGGGTGAAAGGAATTATCAGTGGTCTAGTACAACTGGCAAACAATATTTCAGGCACCATACTTAACATTGCAACACACACCTACTAGCACTCCAGGCCAAGAGAGGCTAGGAAGCTTCTCTAAGTGCCTGCAGCCATTTAAGATAACACAAAACTGAAGTGAGGCCACAGGCTGAAACAAGTGGCAGGCACCGAGGTGTATTTAGCTTCACCCCGCAGAGCAGTACTTCATCCCATTTATCACCTGCATACTCACACTGGACGATAATGCCTCGTGGGTTTGACCCACAGCACTATCTGCTCCTGGCAAATTATTTTTGCTGGACTTCTCCGGAGGTGTCCTAAAACTAGTGTCAGAGAAAAACTGAACCATCCAAAAGAGATAAACAATTTAGCTTATGGTAAAAAAAGATGGTTCATGAAGCCATTTACTTACACTCTTTACCCCTTTGTAAAGATTGTTTGAAAAACAATTTTTTATCAGTGAATTAAAAATTCAAAAAGATCACCCAGAATAAAAAATTATTTAGTAATTCATTCCTGGTAATACCTTGATTAATAATTTATGCATCTCAACCAAAAGGAAGTCTCCTTTTTACTGGGCAGATCTCTGTTCAGAGAGAGAGTCTTTCTTTCCTCTGAGACTTTCTCAGAGAGAGAGTCTTTCTTTTCTGCATTTCACTATTCAAAGAACTGCAAACTCAGCAAAGTTACTGAGTTGGCCAAACAGTACATACTCAGTTTATTTAATACTTCTTCATAAGCTAAATTTTTCCTCTAAATTTTTGTAGCACACTTAAGTGGCAAGTGTTAACCTTTCTTTTCCTTTCAAAAAAACATTCAGGAACATGCTTGACGTAGAACTGATGCAAGGACAAAAAAGGGGCAAATTTTAAATGTGATGTAACTCTACAGGCAACACTGCAATGACATGTCACAAAATAATCACATATTATGAACTGGAGTCCAAGTTGCAAACCCTCAAATATAATTCCCTTCCACATGCAGTACAGGAAAGGCAGAAATGCAGCAACAGCAGTCAATACCAGGACTGAAAAACAGACTTATGGCCCACATTTCAACTGAGACAATGGAAGTTCACAGCCTGAATGAATCACTTGGGGTACAGCAGGACAAGGGAAAAGAAATCTGGAAGAGATTCTTAGATTTGGCTTTGGTAACAAAGAGCAGACTGAACCAGACTTGACCACATAAGCATTTGCAGAGGCAATTAGCAGACTTCCATTTCTCGCTCCTTCAGCCAGGAGCAGCTTCTTGTACTCAAGCATGCTGGACCAACCTGAACTTCTTGGAGTACCAAGTGAAACGGGTACAAAAGTAACTGAATTTGTTCTCACCTCCTGTTTACAACCTTGGCTATGAGTATCATGCATGCCATTTTTTCCTGCCCCCCCAATGCTTTTGCAATCCTGCCCTATGTGACTGCCCTAAAGGGAAACATATTCCTGGATAAGAGCAGAAAAAATGCAGTCTTTCCACACTGCAATCTTAAATTAACTTGTCACTCGGTTATTTTCAAAACATTTAATATTAGCACACAGCAAACTTCAAATAGGAAAAGAATCCATCTCCAGGCTCATAAAGAACCAGTCATATGATAAAGTTCACAATTCAGAGTATTTTCACAGTTCAGAGTATTTTTATTTCTAGTGCATTGTCTGCAAAGCTTGGATCCTGAGCACTCCAAAGTGATTCTGAAAAGCTGTTTCACGTATCTAAGCATTTCTCAGCATTTAAAAATAAAACGTAACAATTCTTCATCTACATCTAAGTCAGCTCTTGCCACTTTTTAGCTAAGGAACTTAGAAAGGAGGACCTGACAAGGCCTGGCACTCTTGTGAAACCAAATATGCAAATAGGTTGCTAACCAATACCTATTTTTCTTTGAAAAATGCTTACGGATATCAATTTCAGTTGAGGCTTGGCATTTGCATAGTCTTACTTCTTTCAACACTAAATTAAGATGGAGCAAAAGTCTCTGGAGAGGCATGTGATCTTCCTTGGGGAATTTTACACAGCCTGCTCTACAATTAGTAAATAAAGTTTCAGTGTCTACCGAAATGTCAAAAAAGGCTGAGTTATATTTGCACCTTTTTGTTCAAACAGTGCAAAGTTATTTAGCCCCAATGCAATAAAACTCGACACAAGCCAAGACCTTCAGCAGAAAAAGGAGGATTACAGTTGGAGTAGGACACAGAGATACTGATTTGATTTTTAACTGCATATTAGTAAAGACACATCGGGTGTTTCACCATATGCTAACCTGACACTGAAAAACAGTTTTCTGCCTAGAACGTAACAACTTACTCCATTTTTGCTTAATTCAACAACTCTATAGCAAATCATGAAAATCTGAAAATCCACTTCTTTTTTAAAGTATAACTTTCTGTGAAAATGTTTGCGAGCTTAAAGACTACTTGGAGACAATGTAACATTGCAAAAGCGTGTCCTATCATGCCACATCAGTATTTAGCAGATCAAGAATTAGGGCAATTTAAAAAATACATTTTCATTACATTTAAGGTAAATTACAGGTTTAACGGATTGGAGAAGAATGGGAAAATCTGATGCTGGGAAATGCTTGAATCATTTATGCAATTAAAAAAAAAAATAAATCAAATTACTTCACAACCCAGGTACGGATCTAGAAAGAACCAGTCCCATCAGTTTGTTTTTACATTCTACTTCTCTACAGAAGCTACGAATTTCTGTAACACAGCACTTTCTTCACTGAACATTACTCCCACTAGTCCTCCTGGCTTAAATAAAACAAGCCATGACTGCTTACCAATGAGTATATTGGGATTAGCTGGCAAACATGCATATAAGCAAACAGGAAAAAAAGAGTACAGAAGCTTCTCTTCTTTGCTTCACATGAATTTGGCAACTAGAAAGTCTGCTCAAAGAACTTCACAAAAGAAAAGATATCTGGCAGTCACCAAGACCCTGTTAGCATCATCCTTCCCAACTAAACATGCCACAGTATTGTGACCATGACTTCCTGTCTTCTACCTTTCTTTTGATATACCTGACACAGTTGAAACGATAAAGTTGAAAATATTGTCCTTTGGGGTGGAGAGGAATTTAACATTAATCACTGTTTTCTTTGTAATACCTGCCCTGTGAGAAAAATATTTTATGGAAGATTCACACAGTCCTTCTGCCAATCAATATTTCACAGAGAATCCCAGAGATTCAACCCACATCATCAGATTTGACAATCTTACCCAAACCTTCTTCAAACTGTATTTTATCTTCTACACTACTGGCCTACCCAAATACTTAGTTTTCCACAAACTAACTGATTTCATCAACTCCTCGCTCATTGCTTTTTCTCTGAACAATATTTTTGGATTATCAAGCTACCGGAATGATTTTTAAGTAGAAACTTAATCCAATACAAGTCAACAAACTGTAAATATCAACTATTTCTGAATCAAGTAACCAATGTCCTAAACCATACTATAAATAGCCACAGCCATCTGTCTGATTTGCCCCTTCTCCTCATTACTTTAACTTGTCTGTCTCCAAGGACACAATCTTACCATGTAGCACGCCTGGCTTCAATGCCTGCCTCTTGCCTCAGAAAAGCAGCCCTCAGAAAAGCAACCCTTTCCCCCCCCACCCCACCAAGAGCTATTACTAAGACTTCCATAACCAGCCTCAAGGGCTTATCTATTCTTTCCATCACATCCCTTCTTTTACAGTTGTTTGCTATCATTTAACCACATTTTATCTCATTTCATTAACTCTTTCCTCTGCAGCTTGGGTTGTCTGGTTTTGTTTGTTTGGGTTTTTTTTTTTTCCTTTTGGCACTGTCTTACAAGGAATATTTTTAACAAAGCTGTGGAAAGACAAGCACATTGTACCCACCCATTCCCCATGATTTCCTTGCAAATCTTTCCAAAAGAAAGTTTACCCAGGAAAAATAATTTTAATTTAATCCTACCAGATCCCACTACTCCAAAGCAGTCTACTATTCCAAAGAAACAGTTACCAGTTAGAAGAAATAAAAACTTTATTAATGAAGAGGACAAGAGCTACAGAATTCCTTAGGAGGATACAGGGTGTGTATACATGCAGTTACATATGGCATAGTAGTTTGATGCAATTTAGAACATCTGTGAAATGCAGAGAAATGCCAAAGTGTGCAAATCAGCATTTTTGTCAGAAAAATGTTTGTCAGAAGCAAAACTTGCCACAGCAACATATACATTGCTTGCAGAGACAAAATTTCTAGTCAAAACAAAATCCATAAACACACATACAGAAGACTTCCAAGCTCATCCAGCAGCAGCAGAGCTCAACAGCTTTGTCACTTGCTGGGACAAGGACATGCATCAGCAGCACTGCGGGGGTCACTGCCACAGGGCAGAGTCCCTATCACTCTCTCTCAGGGGTGGCAGATGGTTAATTAAAAGGGAAATAACATCTGCAACAGAGAATCATTCCCAACCAGTCCGAATACATATGGTTAAGGCAAGACACCAATATGGGAGGCAGATCAAATCCTGCTTGCCTCCAGCAAAGACAGAAATTTCAGAGCCCTGTACATGCATTTTATCAAAACCTTTGCTATTTTAGGATGAGCTTATCCAATACAACTCTGAAATGTCTTGGAAATATAGTCCAGGAAAATACAGAACAAAAAAATCCCCAAAGTTTAAAACTCTTGGAGAACAGGAAACCCCTGCTTGTCAACCCTCCCAATCAGCTGGTAGAAGAGCATAAGAAAACGAAAATTACCCATTTCTGAAAAGATACAAAAATAAATGATAATGCTATGAAACACAGTTTGTGAATACTAAAAAAGGATGAATAATGTTAGTATTTATTCTAGTGAATTACTTCACAAGGCACCATCATTAAAGTTCATTCTTAAAATAATTTCTCAATCTGCAGATGACAGAAAACAAGTATTACAAGTGAAATATGTAATTAGCAGATCAGCATCTAGGAAAATCCCATATGAATCTATTCTTATTTGAAATATGCAGATTATTAATAATACTTGCATAGAGGTAAATACTGAAGTCCTCTTTCATGCCAAATGAGGAAGACTATATAATAGCAGCAACAATAATTTCAAAAGGTTTAAGAAGAGTGGTTAGAAAATCAGAGTAAACATGAATATTTGCCAGGGAAAGGAACACATAGGCACCCGATAGGAAGAAAAACCTTGGAAAAGCAATACTGACCAGTAACTAAGAACACAGTGAGCTGCCCAACCTGCCAACTCACATATGTTATAAACTTGGGCGTGCATCACCTGAACAAGCATCACATAACACAACACAAAGGTACTCAACCTGAATATCACATTTAGTTCCACACAACTAATTACAAGGAAAAGAAAAAGAGAAAATAAAAAGAAGCCCAGAGGGGAGAGAAAGAAACATGGGAAATCACAGGAGGACTGAATTACAAGGTGTTTGAGAAAGAGGGTATAGCTTAACTAACCAACAACTACAGAGCAAAACCCAAGCATAGTAATACTGGGGCATAAAGTATCCAAAGTATTTAAAGATCATGTCAGGTAAGAAACTGCAGACAAAAAAAAAAAAAAAGTCTACCTTTTAGAAACAAGATGAATTGCAAAAAAACCCCTTTGGCATACTAAGATGACCATACAAAGTAAGTCCTCTGCAACACAGCCTCTCAATAAAGTGGATAACCTAACACTGAAATTTATGTTGGGTAGAAGCCTTGGATAAAAGATCTACTAAAGTATAATCAGAAGCACTGCATCTTTATCTCGGAAGAGAGAAATGGCCAGACCTCAAATTTCCATTATTCTGTTAAACGTTTCCAAACATGCAGGCCAACAAGAGGCTTCAGAAGGAGCACAAAACTGGTTTTTAATTAACTCAGCTCATCCTTCAGCTGTACACATACAATTTCTAAATGCCACCCTGCAGTTGCGGAATCCCTAACACAAACGTCTCACACAGACCTAAAAACATTCAACTGCAAATGGTCACAGCAGACCTTAATGCCTGATGTCTATAGAGACAGCCAAGAATTTTGCACCTTTCTGAACATGCCTCCACAGCAGATAAATGCTGTTACAGCTCATGGCAATGCCAGCCACAGCTAATTATAACTTTGTTGAGATGCTTTGGCAAGAGTCAAAGGCATTCAAGCAAACAATTTGTAATCGGGTTATATTCCCAGTTCTGCCACTGATAACATGTGACTTCAGCAAATAGTTTAAATACTCAGCTTCTTTCCTGTCTCATCCATGACACTTACCAAGCTTTTGAGGCATACTTATGGGAGGAGAAATGGCACACTAGCCTCTGTTGAAGGGCACTATAAATATGCCAAGTGTTACTACTATTAATGCACTAGCAGAACTTCTTAGGTCCCTATAAAACACTTATTTTTTTTCTCCAAATCATTTTTTCATATTTTTATCAGCTATGAAAAAAATGTCAAGGTATTTATGAGACTCCACTGGATATATGACATCTGATGCTCTTATACATAGCTAAGCTAGTTACTTTCTACATAGTATTTACTGAATGAAGCAAATAGGAACATGACTCAGTTACTAATGAAACTGTCATTGAACCATTGACTTTAAAATAAAAATTACTCTTGGCCTCATGACCACTTCCTTTAAATTCCTACAAGGGAACGCTCAGCAAAGAGTGTTACATTTGCCACTCTTCTGAGAGTGGTTGTTTGATGCTACCATAGAAAGTACAACTGAAAAAATGACATTCTTACTATTTAAAACAACAAAACAAAACCAAACCACGCAGAGAAGTGGTCTGATTACTCAACAGGCTCAAGACTCTCTTGATAAAGATGGTACTTTCAAGGAAAGCCATAGAAAGCAAAGAGATGATGGGAAGCAAGAGACAAATAAAGTAGACATAAATGGGGAGACAAATAGACACTTTTCTGTCTCAAATACAGCCAAATGAGAACCAAACTGTGGGCTGCTGGCCATGTAGACAGCGTCAAGGTTTACAATAGAGATTTTTCCTGTAAACAAAGCCAAAGAGGAACGAAGGTTGCATTATCGACTGCTACTAATGTAACATGCCCACCACTGTAATATCTGACAGCCATGGCTCCAGGCCAGCAGTTCACAAGTTCTTTAACCACGAGATCCCTATCAGTCCTTTAATGCATTAACGAGAGTACCAACCCCACTGCTTTTCCACCGAAAACACTACATAACGTGTCCCACAACACCACAGGAGCTGCAGCCGGTCCCACAGGCCCGACCAGGGGCCCGAGAGCCCGAGGCAGCACCGCGGGCGGGGTGGTGGAAGCCAGAGGCAGTCTTTAACAGTGGGTTATGAAACCGGTGACAAGTTTAGGCGGACGGCCCTGAAGGGGCACCCGGAAAACTCCAGCGAGGCGGCAAAAGCAGCGGCAGGCACCCGCTCCCCTCAGGGCCGGCCGCCATGTCACGCCCCTCCGCCCGGCGGCGGGGGGCGGCCGCCCTCTGAGGGAGGGAAATGGCCCCCGGTGGAGCCGGGCAGTCGCTCCCTCAAGGGGGAAGAGACAACGGGGAAGCCAGGGCAACCGGAGGGGAGCGCCCGCCCATGCCGGGGTTGTGGAGGGGGATGTTGAGGGAGATCGCGAGTGTTACCTGCAGCCCCGCCCGCTCCGCCTCCCACTCTGCGCGCTCCGCCTCGAAGCGGCCCCACTCGTGCTGCAGGAAATGCAGGATGCCCGGGACGCTGTACTGAGCCCGGGACGCCGACACCGGTGCGGCGGCTCCGGTGGCTGAAACCCCTGCGCCGCCTCCTGCTCCTGCTGCCGCCGCGGCAGCCGCTGCTGCCGCCGCTTCGCCCGGCTCCAGCCCTGGCCCGCCCGCCGGTGGCGGCAGAAGCAGGGCATTGTTATTGTTGTTGTTGCTGAAGAAAACGCCGGGTCCCGCTTGCTCGTCCATGGCCGGGCCGGCTCCGCCGCGCTCCCCGCCGCCGCCCGCACCCAGCCGCGTCCCGGCAGCAGCAACAACCTGGGCGCGTCCCGCCCGCCGTCACCGCCTGACAGCCACCCCCGCCGGCTGCTACGGCGGCCCGGAGGGGACAATCCCAAAAAGCGATTCGCCCCGGCACCGCGCCCTAGGTGTGCTGGGAAATGTAGTCCCGCTGGGTAGCCGGGCACCCCGCGGAGGCAGGGCGGCAATATATCCTTAATCGCCTTTTTCTCCTCCTTATTTCGAAGAATGGCGTTAATAGCGAGTGAGTCTCATCGCCATGACGTGTAATCCTGCCGTAGACACCCGCAAGCCGTGGCAGGGAGCAGCTGGAAACGCAGCCCCGGGCCCGGTGGGCGGGGAGGGTCGAGGGAGCCGCGGCAAGAGGGGCAGGGCACGGGTTGATCGAAATCTCGACCCGAGAGCTGGGTTTAAATGGTTTAGGCATGCTCACAGCCCGCACTGGGGACGTGAGAAGGCAGGTGTCTAGCAGCAGTTACACGGGGTTTGGACAGCCCTGAGCAGCTCTCGCCCTGACGGTGCTGAAAACTAAATCCATCCCGAGGCTACAGGTGTTCCTTGAAAATACTTATAATGGCTGAAAACAAGAGGAACACAGCGTTTTTCAGGAATCGCCACACTGCCTCTTCTGCAAGGAAAGGAAAACACAGTACTTTCAGAGTGATGGCAAGGCCCTCAGCTGGGAGCACAAGCTGCCAGCAGGAGCTGCCAGCAGCACTACACTCTCCTACTCTCCCAAAGACACAAAACCACTCAGACAGGGCCCACGTTCTGTAATACACCCGCATTAACACCCGAGGCTTGCTGAAGACAGACAAAAACACCGCTACCAGCAGGCATTAGTGTAGGGCCAAGTGCTAGCGGTGCATCAGAGATGGTGCACGGGCAGCGGAGCTGCTGTGGGTGCTGACAAGGCGGCCCAGCGCTGCTCGCTGTGCCCCGTGAGCACCCGCTGGTTGCTCAAGCAGAGCTTCCTGTTTCCTTCTGGCTGTTCTGAAACAGCACTTGTCTGCTTCAGAACCCTGCCCGCAGGGACTGGAGCTGGGAATGGTGGATGAACTCCTGGCACTTTAAAAAGGGAGAGACAACGAAGGAAGCTTGAAGAGGGCAGCACAGAGCAGAGGGGGGTGACAGCAGTGAAAGCATAGGAGGAATGTGCTTTGAAGGACCGGGGAAGGGAACTGGGGCAGAACAACGAGGCTCACCCAGAAAGGAAGGAAATGGCAGGGAGAAAGGAAAGACGTGAAGGGGAAACAGAGCAAACAAGCTCCGTGAAAAAGATGAAAAAGAGGGTGACAAAAATGAACACTACGGGCATTTCAAGTTATTTAGGTTTTTTAATCAATTGATGCCAAAATAGTATGTAAAACCACATAGTAATACCTTTAGTATCAGAAGCAAGCATAAAAGTAAATGAGGACTAAACTAGGGAAGGCTATATACAAATGAAAGTTGTGCACGTTGTATACAGTAACACAGTACAGAAAGAAAAACCTGTCCCTTTTCTATTCCTGTACAGCTATCTAGTGCCATTTTCCCTTCCACTAACTTTTTTCTACCTTTCTATCAACTTCTTAGTTATGCTTGATTGCTGCACTTCCCCCCTCCACTTTACTGAATTTTCAGACATCTTGTAAACTAGAGTGTAACCAAAACATAAAAGCACTGAGATAGTAATTCAGGTAAATAAAACCTGATTATACAGAAAAAGTTTCACAATCTATTTGTGATTAATGACTAGACTACTGGGGGAGGGAGGAGGGGGAGAGAAGAGGGAATCCAGAACAGGTTATAACAATGATTTTCTTAGTTTCTGTGTTCAATTTTGCAGTGAGTTTCCTGAATACTTTCTCTCAAATGTTAACACGTTCAGAACTTCTACAAAATACAGCTTCATAATGCTGCAAACATCTATTAGAAAAAGATATATTGTAATCAATCTAATTCCCACTACTCATACAAAGAGGAAAAAGGTTGTAAAGAGGAAATACTTTCCTCCTTGTTTACAGCATATCAGTTTTACTTCTGTGTGTATCTTCTTTACAAGAAGTAGACTTGGATTAGAGTATGCACTACTTCTGTCTTCACTTTAATACTTAAATATTCACTGTGAAAGAAAACCTTTTCCGGTTTGATGTTAAACATTTTATATGCACCAAATACAACAGGGCAAAAGAGCATTTTCTTGTCCTCCATTCTGCATAGATACTCAAAGGTTTATATAAGGTCTTACAGAAAAAGAGACTAGGTGAAAATGACTTTGCAAAAATATTGATGTACAGGTATTTCAGTCAACTATTAATCATATTCGATTCTCTTTACTAGCCTTTGTTACATTTGGGTTGATGTAGAAGTCTTGCAACACGTGGAATTTACAAAGTATTAAGAAAAACATCAGAAATGAAACTCAACAGGCCTAGCCACATGGCTTCTGTCTATAAAGCAAAATGTATAGAAGGATCGCTATTGAAGCCGATACATTCAGGAGCAGTGTCAAAAAAATCATGTAAGTCAGTCTTGTATACACAAGACAAGACAGGATTCTGCACTTCTGCCAATAGGAAAGGTGAGGTCTGGCAGCACACAGACATTGGGAGTCACTGGCTGTGCACTGTAAGGTTAGCACAGCCCTTGAGCTCTAAGCTCCAAAATCTGCAGATCAGACTCACTCAGATATGAGAGGAAGCCACGTGCTTTTTCAAGTAAGAAAAGCTTCATAAGAGGAAAAAAAAGAATGCTTGTGTGCTGTTCCCTTAGTCAGTACAGGTGCAAAGTGCTGAAGTAATTTGGCCCTGCAAACTTTATAGAGGACTGCAGATGAGATATATCCACAGAGACTAAAATCTTGCAGGAACGCTATATACCTAGGAGACTGGACAAAGGGCAGAGCACTGCATCACCATATTCAACCCCTGTC